>JAQFVV010007446.1:0-89042 GCA_028023455.1 Epiperipatus broadwayi | reverse complement strand
CAGCATTTATAATGAAAAATACAATTTAAAACTCTATATGTAATCAACAATCATTAATTGACTAAGACTCATGATGGCACAACATTTATAATGGAATACATTATCTCTTAAATTATTTAACTTACAAATTCAATCTATAAATTGGACCATTTATAATGGATAGCATATGTGATAAATACAGAAAAGATTTGGATAAGATATACCTATTAGACACTTATAAATTAATCAGCTTTCATAGTAGCTTGTCTACTATAATAAAATGCATGTGCCATGCAAGAAGAAAGACATATCTTCCATCATTCAACTCAATATAAATACAATACAGATAAGAATTGTAATAACCTATGTAATGGCATGTTACACATATATTAAGAGAATAGAATCTACCTCAATATGTATATACTAAAAATATACTGTTACCATGACTAACTATATAAAATAATCTTAATAGTATAGAGCATTGACTAGAGTACATTACCAATTAGTTCTCAGGGTTAATTTAACTTACAATTAATTATATACCAAATATAATCTGGAACAAAAGGAATTTTATTGAATCCAAATATATTTATATTTACAATTAAAATTACCAATAATTTAATATTTTCATTTCTACTAGTTTGTGGAACTGATGTGCTAAAAATAGAGAAAAAGAAAATTAATAAATCTTAAATAAAATTCAAAATCATTCTTTTATATAAAACAAATGACATAACTTTATTTCAAGATTGCGGTTTTAGATTTATATAATTGCGTACATATACATATATATATATCTGGGAAACATAATAATGGTTTTGTTTTACAAATACTCAATTCTTTTATATATAAATCAAGTATAAAGTTTAACAATAACACACATAATTTGCAATTTATATTCACATAGGAACTGTATAAGCTATTAAGAAGTTAAATAAATATACAAATAGATAAACAAGTTGGAGATATCTTGTTGCACTAATAATTTAAGTTATAAAATGTATTTCTTTAACACATTTTTTTAAATAAATACTAATTTAAAATAGCAAATAACTAAATGACTGAATTAAGCAAATATTAAATGGATTCAATGAATGAGGCATTTATCAAAAGTCATTTATACAAACATAAGTTATAAATTCAATGTCCACATAATGTAAATCATCTAAATAAACATTTAAAAATAACTAAGTGATTTACATCTACATTGGAAAAGTTCTGGATGATCATAACATATACATAACATGTGTGGATTATACTAACTGGCCATATGCTTATAAATTCAAACATTTACAATTACAAAATACTGTTGGTTGGTTTGTGAATGATTACAAACCATGATAGCACAAACCACAGACATTCTTATACTTTAAAGCACTAACATAATTTAGTGCATCCTAAAGGAATCACATCCTTTAAACAAACTTATCTTGACATTACATACTAAAATACAAGCAACCTCACCTACTATGGTGGAAAATTTAAATTAAATCTCATGAGTGATAAATCCAAAAAGAGGACTCTATAATGCAACTAGCATAAATATATCAAAAGCATGGTGGCTTCCAAAATAACACCTACATTTGAGGCAAAATAAGATGCCTGGACCTTTTGTCTCAATGCACCAGGAAAATACATGGAGAGGCTCACCAAAAACAACAACAATAGTGTACCGGGTTGAACCGCTGAAACCACCTACTTATACGTATATATAAGTTTTGGCCGGTTTCAAACTCCTTCACAATACATTTATAATATTATAAAGGTTAGGTGAACGAACCGGCACGTTCGAGCAAAATGGGAGATCTTATTAATAGCTTTAACTATCAACAATGGCCCATCTCGGCTGCTAGATTCAAACCTCTACCATCCAAATACTTTATTTGTTTCGGGGTAAACCCCGGGGCGCCAGCTAGTCTGAAGACTAACATATTCGGGTAGTAGGCTCATAATCCAGCGCTCGAAACAATTCCCTTAACCAGCCCAGTCTAATTTTAATCAATGATATTTATTGCTAATAAGATATTGATAAAAGAATTGACCGACAGATCAAGTTTAAATTTTAAAATAATTTATTTCAATCAACATCAATTAAGTTTAAATATAATTTACTAACCAACATCAACGCATTCTAAACATTTTATAAATCCAAATTTCACACACGCACATTTTAAATTTACATATGATAGGATATTTCATGAACAAAACAACATAATCTTAGACATTTAAATTAACTCTCATTCGCAAAAAATAATAATAAAGCATTAATGACATTTGAGACTCTCGCACACACATCAATAGTTCCTTTTATGTATGATAGAGTTCATATAATGTTAATCTTCAATATTTACGGATTACAGTGGTGACTACTACTGGTAAATAATAATAAAACAGATACCTAGGATTTTTTTTCTTGTCGGTGGCTACTTCTGCTGCTTCTAATGGATTGTATCTAACCGGTTAGATTTTGTTTATGGAAGAGAATTTATGGTAATCCGTTGGTTTCTTCTTGGAGACAGCTGCACGTTTTGACGGAGGGTTTCTGTGTTGTTATCCAGACATTATTTCTCAGGCAGGTTTTGATGGTCTTATTGGACTAATAAGGCTGGAGCGCAAGCGTATATTTCCAAAAGCTTTTCAGCACTGCATTTCTGTAAACTGACACAGTAAAACTAGACTGAATTTCAAACTCCAACTGAAAATGTCTGATAAACGAAAAAAAGTCTATTTATACCTGTGACGTGTTTTTGTTTTAATATCCTCCGGCAATACGTGTTGTCGAAATTCCTTTAGATTAATTATTATGACAACGTGTTTTTCGATTGAATATTTTATTAGTAGTAGCTATTTTAAAATGTGTTGTTTTCCTATCTTTAATTAGCAGTCCACCACTGTGTTTCTTTTGAAATACATTTCATTTCTTTATTCAGTTTTCTCTTTTTTTTATATTATTCTTACATGCATACTTTTGTTTACATTCGCACGCACTAATATAATCTATTACAATAAACTGGAATGAAAAGAGATTTTTATATTTTTTTAAACTTTTAATTTATAATAATAATACTCTTTAACTTTTATGAAACTCTTAGTTTGTTTTTTTGTTTTTTATAGGAAAACTCCCTCTCCCCTCTTTAAAGTAATTAATTGTAACTTTCAAATTCTTTTTTCCGAAAGATTTTGATAATAATTTTTATACAAAATTATTTTATATACATGTGCCAATTTGGCATTGGCACATTACACCCCCCTTCGTTTTAGAGTAAAATGCGTCATTTTTGACCATTTTATCTCTTGCAATTTTAATTGACTATAAAGATTTATTAATTTTTTTTATTCTAGATAATTCCTACACATGTGTATATGTGCAGCATAATTCTACACCTACTAATATTCTAGATATCGAGTTATTTCTGGACTTGCTTACAGGGAAACTATAATAAATACATCCCTTTTTGCACTCACCATAAGGTGCAGCAGTACCAAGAAAATAACCTAAAAGGATATCTGGATAAATACATTTAAGATACTCATCATAAGGTATCGTATTTACCGAATATTACAGTGTATGTGCGCGTATATACCCATGCATACTTACCTACTCGTAATACACATTAGACTGACTCTATACTTTTATTACTAATCTTATAATATTATTTGTAAATCGTTACGAACATCTTTATTTAACACATGAGTATATGTAATATTAAGAGAAGTAGGCAGCAAAATATAAGGCAATTCAACACACAGATCGACTTTGTGCTGATTTAAACCAACTTTTAATTTCTTGCGGAAGTCGTGACTACAGCATGGGCAACTGTTGTGCACAACGGATCATGAAAAGGGACTTTAAGATTGCGAATGGCAGGACTATCTCTACTGCACATTCGACTTACTAAAACATTTATTTTATTTGGTTACTGGGGCTTTCCTCCAGATTTATTAATTTTTATATGCCAGGACTTTTCTACTGGCGCATCATCATCAATATTAATTATTTTTCGCACTACCCATCTGTAGAACAAAGTCACCGCAAGACAAGGCTTAATCCAACAAAAGTCAGGCCTGGAATTTATCTCCTTGCCCAAATACTCGCACACACCTCAATCCTAATTTAATACCCTTTTCTTTTTTTTTTCCTTTTTTTTTTTTTTTTTTTAACTTTATTTAATAATGTTTTATTTCCATTAATACGTTCATTATACACTTTAAAAAAAAAACATTTTCATTTCGTTTGTCTATTTTGATTTTACACATTTATTTTGTGAAAGTCACGCTCCGCTAGGTTCTAGACTTATGAGCTGGGATATCAATATAATCGATAAGACATAATTGAGGGTTTTGACATTTTAAAAACTCTAAGATTATTATATATTTACTATTATTGACTTTAATCTTTCTTAATTATTCGAACTAACTTGATACTCATTTATTTTTTAAATTTTAGCAAACATTGTCCATTTTTCCGAGTCCATGGTCGATAATAATTGGTCAAGCCGGCAAATCCGTCAGATTACATATTTTTAATTTTAAATAGAAGTTTCAGATGTAAATTTAACAAATTATTGACGTTAGAATAATCATATTCGAGTTCATTGTCCATTTCCGGTCCTTTTTGTTTATTTCCTTTACTATTCCGCCCGATTACTAACTTTTAAACTATGTCCGGTGGTTCCTTCTTTTTTTCTACTAACTCACTAACATAAATTATACTCCATATTCTCACTTCTATCTCTGGATTAAAATCTATTTTATCTCTTTTTCTTTCCGTTTTATTTTCTGCCTTGTAAATTAGAAAATTTTTACGCTTCACAGACCTCCGTATTTTTTCTAACCGTGAATATTTTTTTTTTTACGCTTTCTCTTTGTTTTAAATCTATGTTTAAAACAAATACGAACTTTTACATTAACCTTTTTAAATTTTTGTGAAAACTTTTCTACGCTATTTTCTAACTTGAACTTATGTCTCTCTTCTATTTCTCGATCTATTTTTTTCTCTGTGTTAGCACTATCCTGTTCTGCTTTACTTTCTATTTCAGTCTGTGGGCTATTTTGACTACGATTTATTTGATTTACTTTCACAGTTAAATTTGTAACTTCAACTTTTATTTCTTCAATTATTTTTCTATCTTCTATCTTATTTTTTTCTATTGCTTGGTAAGCAGTCTCTATTTTATTCTCTACTTGTGTTTTAATTTCAACTATTTCTTCCCTAATTTCTTCTTTTATTTTATTCTGGCCCATTTCGATCTGGTCCTTTAGCTTTTCAAGCATTTCAGCTTGCCCTTCCAATTTACTCTTCATTTCATTATTTTGGTTTTTAAGCTCTTCGGCTATTTTTTTATATTCTTCTGCTGTTTCTTTTTGCTTTTCGAACATGCAAGTTAATAAAGCTATGATTTCCCTTTTTCTTTGTTCGGGATATTTTCTATATTTTTACCTTGAGTCTCCATTTTGGCTTTATTTTATTTTATAATTTATAATTTTAAACACTTTTTTATCATTATTTTTGATACCGTTTTATTTTAATAAGTTTACTAATTTCTATTTTATTTATTTCTTTCTAAACTGGAAATACACGCTGACTCCGCTCTCCTTTGTCCGTTTATCCTACCCGATCTTAATGCTTTAACTCCGCCCAAACACCCAACTGTCATTTATTTAAACAGAACGTAAATAGCACAAAATCTCTTTTCATTTAAAGAAGTAAGAAAAAAAATTCGGTCAATTCTTTTTTTTATTTTTAATTTAATACATTTTTACCTACGTAATTTAGATTTCTTTAAGGTTTTTATTTTTAAACAAGAAACACAAACATTTATTTACTGTTATTTCTTAGGTTCAGCCCCAAACGTTGGGTAAAGCCATTTATGTACCGGGTCGAACCGCTGAAACCACCTACTTATACGTATATATAAGTTTTGGCCGGTTTCAAACTCCTTCACAATACATTTATAATATTATAAAGGTTAGGTGAACGAACCGGCACGTTCGAGCAAAATGGGAGATCTTATTAATAGCTTTAACTATCAACAATGGCCCATCTCGGCTGCTAGATTCAAACCTCTACCATCCAAATACTTTATTTGTTTCGGGGTAAACCCCGGGGCGCCAGCTAGTCTGAAGACTAACATATTCGGGTAGTAGGCTCATAATCCAGCGCTCGAAACAATTCCCTTAACCAACCCAGTCTAATTTTAATCAATGATATTTATTGCTAATAAGATATTGATAAAAGAATTGACCGACAGATCAAGTTTAAATTTAAAAATAATTTATTTCAATCAACATCAATTAAGTTTAAATATAATTTACTAACCAACATCAACGCATTCTAAACATTTTATAAATCCAAATTTCACACACGCACATTTTAAATTTACATATGATAGGATATTTCATGAACAAAACAACATAATCTTAGACATTTAAATTAACTCTCATTCGCAAAAAATAATAATAAAGCATTAATGACATTTGAGACTCTCGCACACACATCAATAGTTCCTTTTATGTATGATAGAGTTCATATAATGTTAATCTTCAATATTTACGGATTACAGTGGTGACTACTACTGGTAAATAATAATAATAATAAAACAGATACCTAGGATTTTTTTTCTTATCGGTGGCTACTTCTGCTGCTTCTAATGGATTGTATCTAACCGGTTAGATTTTGTTTATGGAAGAGAATTTATGGTAATCCGTTGGTTTCTTCTTGGAGACAGCTGCATGTTTTGACGGAGGGTTTCTGTGTTGTTATCCAGACATTATTTCTCAGGCAGGTTTTGATGGTCTTATTGGACTAATAAGGCTGGAGCGCAAGCGTATATTTCCAAAAGCTTTTCAGCACTGCATTTCTGTAAACTGACACAGTAAAACTAGACTGAATTTCAAACTCCAACTGAAAATGTCTGATAAACGAAAAAAAGTCTATTTATACCTGTGACGTGTTTTTGTTTTAATATCCTCCGGCAATACGTGTTGTCGAAATTCCTTTAGATTAATTATTATGACAACGTGTTTTTCGATTGAATATTTTATTAGTAGTAGCTATTTTAAAATGTGTTGTTTTCCTATCTTTAATTAGCAGTCCACCACTGTGTTTCTTTTGAAATACATTTCATTTCTTTATTCAGTTTTCTTTTTTTTATATTATTCTTACATGCATACTTTTGTTTACATTCGCACGCACTAATATAATCTATTACAATAAACTGGAATGAAAAGAGATTTTTATATATTTTTTAAACTTTTAATTTATAATAATAATACTCTTTAACTTTTATGAAACTCTTAGTTTGTTTTTTTGTTTTTTATAGGAAAACTCCCTCTCCCTCTTTAAAGTAATTAATTGTAACTTTCAAATTCTTTTTCCGAAAGATTTTGATAATAATTTTTATACAAAATTATTTTATATACATGTGCCAATTTGGCGTTTTGTTTAGCAAATACTCAACTTTTCTATATGTAAATTAAGTATAAGGTTTAACAGTAACACTTGTAATTTGCATTTTATATTCACATGGAACCATATAAACTGTTATCATTAAAGTAGCAACTTAGATCATAGATGAATTTCTTTAATATGTTTTTTAAATACTACTTTACAGTAGAAAATTACTAAATGGTTGAATTAAGTAAATATTAAGTGGATTCAATGAATGAACCATATGTTATAAATTCACTGTCCACATAATGTAAATCAACTAAATAAATATTTAAAAATAACTAAGTGATTTACACCTACATTGAAAAAGTTCTGGATGATTGTAACATATACATAACAAATGTGGATTAAACTAACTGGCCATATGCTTATAAATTCAACATTTACAATTATAAAATATTGTTGGTTGTTTGGGAGTGATGACAAATTATTGTTAGCAAGCAAAACGCAGACATTCCTATACTTTCAATCACTAAAATAACTCAGTCTATCCTAAAGGAATCACATCCTTGGAACAAACTTTATCTTGACATTACATACTACAATATACAAGCAACCTCACCTACTACAAGGTGGACAATTTAAATTAAATCTCTGCTGAGTGATAAACCCCAAAAGAGTATTACCTATAATGCAACTAGTATGAATATAACAAAAGCATGGAAACTTCCAAAATAACACCTACATTTGAAGCAAAATAGGATGCCTAAGACCTTTTTGTCTCAGCATATCAGGAAAATATATAAAGAGGCTCACCAAAAACAACAAATAATAGGTACTCTAGGAATATGTGATTACAATCACTGAAAATATAAGCACTATCAACTCATGGATAAATACAATAGAGATGGGGAATTTATCCACTCCATATGGAAAAATAATAATAACTGTAATAACAAAGGCCTGACATGTTAAAGCTATTCTACAATTAATAATACCAAGATAAAAAATCTTCACAACAGTGACCAAAGTCCAAACTATAATTTCCACTCAATAAAAAATAAGTAATGTCTGCACCAACAAAGAAATTTGAAAGTCAACTGACCTAAATATAAATAAAGATAATGACTGGCATATGAAATATTGGCACTAAAAGATAAAATGTACACAAGCATGAACTATTAAAACATTTAACCTATGAAAATTATTGGACATGAATAACAAACATTCAAATTAGGAAAATAATAATTGAAGAACTTAATATAATTATTAAACAAATGACATTATTTATAAATACAGCTCTAAAAATGTGAACATTTATACAATTCCTATGTTATGAAATATAATTTATTGCTTTCCAATTGAAATTGACAAATGATTTTTATTATTTAGTACACCTGTATGCAAACGTGAATCTGATAAAAAGCAAAAAAATATTATATATATTTATAATTACAACATATTCATGTAGAAAATAAGCTCTAAAATGTCTTTAAAGTAAATAAACAAACATATACACTAAAATCGCCTTTCATCATTCTTAAAATTTTAACAATCAAAAGAAATTTGTAAGTTAGTTTTTAAAGATTTCAGTTGTATATTCTTTCATAAAGATATATTAAATGTTACATAAAAATCAAAAATAAAAATAAAATAGACAATAGTGCATTTGATATTTTTTTTACTACCATCTATCTGCATTAGAATCCAGTCATTTTAAATCAGCTAGTTATTTCAAGAACTTTTCCTTATTTTATTCATCCTAAAATGGTTTGAAGTGATGTAAAATATGTGTGGCACATAAGAAATTTAAGAGATTTTGCTTCATGTTAAAAAAACCATTAATTTCAGTCATTTCCTGGATATTCAATTATATATGCAGTTAAGTTGATATTGTTTATAGATCACTAAGTAATTTGGAAGTCATAATAAAATGTATCAGTCAATTATGATAGCTATTTTTTTTTAAACTTATTTAAAAAGCTTAGTTTACTTTTGAGGTTTTATGTTTCACGAAGTTTCTCTAATGTTGTTTGATGGACAAGTAGAGAGGCCAATGCCTCAAAATGATAAAGTTGCACTTAGCAAATCATCTTTAGCATTAATCCTTAACCTAATAACTTTTTGTAAGGAAATTTATATAAGAAAATTTTGGAGAAAATGACAAACGAAAGTAATGTCTTCTTTTTTTTTTTATTAACCAGCCAGAATGATGATGATTTCGGTGGTCCATAGCCAGTTTTCTCCTATTGTTGTAAATATTCACGTACTGATTTTAAAAAAATCTTCAACACCATTGTTTAGCAGTTTTAAAATATATTTTTTTAAATAACAAAATAAAAGAAAAAAAAATCGTGTCAATATATAACTATACATATATATTATATTGAAAAATTATAAGCGGCAATCCACAAACCAATTGAATATTTGAAACAAATCCTATAATAATAATACTATATCTTTTATAATTTAAAAATAAATAAATAAATAAATAAATAATGGTACAATATAATTATACTTAGCAATTTAAATAAAATTGCTAACAATTATTTCTTTATACACATTCTCATAATTATATATATATATTGCCATAACAATAAAACAATTAATAACAATAACACTAACAACTTATTTACAAATCCTTACGAAAAATTATATCAAAGACATTTTTTCAAAACCATACTAGAACTTCTGAAAACTAAATGATGGATTTTCTATCCTGTACAATATATATATAATAAAAAATTAAATACCGTCTACTGCAATAAAATCAGACATCATTATAATACTAGTCAAAATATATATATATATAATTTTATTAAAATTCTTCTACTAATATTAATAAATATATTCTCATTAAGTGAATTAAACAAAATAATACAACATATATATGCAAAATAAAACAGCCTATCCATAATTCACATGAAGAACCCATTTCTTTCATATCAAAGATTGTCTTCATAAGATGGGTGGCCTCAGATTAAAGAAACTCTGATAATGATAATAAAGTTTCTTGAATAAGAGACTATCAATCTCATGAAGACAATCTTTGATGTTAAAGGAAAATTGATTTTTGAAGCAAAATGATGGACAAGCTTATTTTCTTTTATATGTATACATTGTATTATTTTGTCGAATTTCAAATGAAATCATGGTTGTATAAGAGTTTTAGTTAAATTATGGTTTTGTTTTGGAAAAAAAACCTGTAATGTTGTATTTTTTTATTATATTTATATATTAAACTCCTCTCAGTTTAATTTCAAAAACACCGTTTGTGCTTTGCATTATGTAAATATTATAATATATATGAAAAACAAGTTATGTCACCTAACTTGCTATCGCTTGCATTTATGATCAATAGATGGAGATTTACCAAAACATCCAAAGAAGGTGATATTTGTTGGCAGTTAAAATGTCAAAAGAGTCAGAATTCACTATGTCTTTCATTGGTTCACCCTTCAGATCAGCTGATTTCAAGCTGATAGAAACTAGATCTAAACACTGACTCCAAGTGTTTATGCAACAAGTTCCTATCATTTTGCAAGCACGAATTGTTCAGACACATAATGTCTTCAAACCCAGCCTAACAAGTCAGATAGCTACATGGGTCTGATATCAGGTCAGTTTTACCACATATTCAAAGCTTCTGCAATATATATCATTGCAAAAACCTTTAAAGGTACATTTATGAAAAACAAAAAGCAAGTTATGGGTCACCTAATTGCTTGTGATTATGATCAATAGATGGAGCTTTACTAAAACATCCGAATTTTGTTTATTTGTTTACAAAATCTTTCAAAGAGTCAGAATTCACTATCTCTTTCATTGTCTCCAATTCTTCTCAGATCAACTGATTTCAAGCTAATTTTTCATCATCAGTGAAGGATAGGGCTAGAAACCAGACCTCCAACACTGACTTGCTGTCATAACAAATTCATATCAGTTTGGTAAGCATGAATTTTATCAGACACATTATGTCTTCAAACCCAACCTAACAAGCCACATAGCTACATGGGTCTGATATCACTTCAGTTTCACCACATAGTCAAGCCTCTGTACAATATATATATATATATCATTGTAAAAACTTTAAAGGTATATTAAGGAAAAACAAAAAACAAGTTATAAATCACGAATTTGTTATCGCTTTTTGCATTTATGATCAATATATGGAGCTTTACCAAAACATCCAAACAAGCATATATTTGTTTATGTATTAAATGGCAAAAGAGTCAGAATTCACTATATATATATATATATATATATATATATATATATATATATATATATATATATATATATATATATATATATATATATAAAGCTAGGTTTTGAGTTGACCCATACATTACTTTTGACTATTACCTAACATTTTGATTAAATAGCTTTCACTATTGTCAAGTATAAAGTTAACCTTGACAATGAACAACAATGGAAGATCATATTTCATCCAAATATTGAGATATAATCAAAAAATGATACATAAGTTTAGGCCCAAAAAGTATATTATTTACATCATATTATCATCAAAACATTAAATATATATAAAAAATAAGCAATTTCCACATGGGTATGTGGATACTAAGATTCATTTTCATTTGAAATCTCCATCTCAACTTTATTATACCTTAACCATCAATCAACGAAGTAAATGATAGAATCCTCTTCTACAATATATGAATTTTGAACCAAATTTATTTTTTACTGGAGTTAAATATAAAACAAAAATAATTCCTTATATGCATTTTAGATATATTTAAATTTAATTACTTATACCTATGTTTTTAAAATACATTTTTAAAACTTTTATTATACCCCATATTCCTCAAATATATGAGCAAAGATATCTAAAAAAGGCTAAAATTATAAATATTAATATATATGTATATTTATTCAATTTTATCCATATCTCAGTGCATAAAGAGAGGGAGTCTCCAAAAATGAATTAAATTCTTATGTAAAATGAAAACCTTAAATTTTTTTAAGACCTTTTACATGCTAGCACTTGGTAAATTACAAATTTACATAATATATTATTATCCCTTGCAATTGTTATTGCTATCATGTAATTATTAAAATTTTAAATTTATATGAATTAGCTGCTATTATATTCTAAGTTAAAACAAGATTAACAAAATATTTTTTTTATATACCAGTTTTAATTGAGATAAGTGTTAGGTTTATTTTAATAAAGAATTAATATAAAATAATTGCATCACAAATCATTTTCATTTTTAGTTATAATCATGATAGATATAAATATAGATGTTGTATCTCTAAATAATAAAAATGTTATTATCCAAAGCAGTAATTAATAATTAAATGTAAAAGTGTAATTCAAATACAGCAAATTATGAACCTATATTGTTATATGAAAATATTCTTTTTCAATAATATCTACAATAGTACTTCACTTTCAAATGAGAAAAATGTTTTCAAAACTTTATATATTAAATAGAACATTATAGGAAAAAAACCAAAAGATGATTGATTTAAAGAGTGAATATGAATTTTAGTATAAATATAGCAAACATTGGAACTACATGTTAATAAAAAAGGAAAGGAGATTGTGAAGAATGATGGTTATTCAAAAATGTCAAAATACACTATCCCACTTAAGTTATCAAATGTAAATAATTGAGGTTTATGCATGAAAAATTCTCACTGTTTTAAAGAATTAGAAATTTCAAATATAAATGCACAATAGTAAGACCAATACTATTTTTTAAAATGACATAGATTAACTTATTGCCAGACTTGGATCATAATTGAAAGATAAATGTGGTGAGAATACACTTAGTTGTAATGATATCAATGAGAGAAAATAAAATTGTAATTGGTAGAAAGGAAAATAAAATTACATATTACAAACTTTTTTTTAAAAACAAATATTTCAAATAAGCAGCTTGATTAATACAAAATATTAATATTTTCGAAGTCATATACAATACACAGTTCTGTAAAAAAATCTCTACCTGGGTAATTATTATCCATCTGCACAAAATTTTAAAGAATTGTAACAAGCCAAAAGAAACAACATGAATTAACAGAGGTTTAAGTACAGTGAATTTTAACCAAGTATTGAGAGAAGGTATAGAAAGGTCCAGTAAACATGAATTGACATTATGTTTGGATTTGTAGATTAAGTAAAGACGATTGATTCTATATTCATTTATATAGTGATCATGACATAAGATTATCAAAATATATATTCAGAATTATTGGTGATATTCTGAAGAATATTTAACTACATCATGTAGCAGGAGAAAGAAAAACTAATTCCGAGAAAAAAGTATAACAGGTGATTCTACATCTCTGAAACTTTTACTACAGTTTTACTATTTCATTCCAATATCAGTTTTTCGCCAATTGAGCACGTGCACCTTTGAGAGTGTTAAATAAATGAACACTCTTCCCTTCAATCCAATTATAGTACTTATGCAGGGAAGTAAAAAGAATTCTTTTTATTCCTGCATAAATACTATATCTTGGATTGAAGAAGAGAGTATTCATTTATTTAACACTCTCAAAGGCACATGCTCAATTAGCTTGAAAGGGCTGATATTGGAATGAAATATAATTGCAAGCATGGAGCTAGATAAAATATTTAAGGTTATTTACAGTTTTACATAAAATATTTGCTTATTTAAAACAGTTTTACATGAAATATTGGGCAAATTAAAGTCAAGTAATTAAGAAAATAAAAGTAAGCCGAATACTATTTAAGACATATAGATTTTTCATAATAATGTGGTGGTCTTTTGCAAATATGTTATAGAAGTTCAGGTAAAATGTTGAAAGACTTATGTGATAAAAGTATTAAAGTGCTAAGACTAAAGATACATGACAGAAATCCAAGTTACTCTTACTGGAATGTTCCCAGAAATAAAAAAAAGAAAGTTGATAATCATGTCTTAAAAAAAAGATAATCATAATAAATATCATGATCTAATTATAAACATGGATGTAAATATATTAGATGTAGCTTTATTATAGACTTAAACTTGAACAGGAGATTTTACCAAAAATTATTTTAACATTAAGAGAAATGTGCCCATGTGTTTGAAAAAAGTTTTTTTAAGAAAAATGCTCCACAAAATCTTATTTAAGAAGATGAGACATACAGATGCTCGCAAAAACAGAGGAAAACAAAAAAAGCATTCAGACCATTGAATGAAGTAGAGAGAGATATAAGTTAGGAATTATTAGAAAGTATCAAAAACAAAATATATGCATGAGAGAACAAACAGTAATCATTTACATCATTAAAATAACTAAGAGTTTTGAACTGGACAAATTTCTAGAATATATGATAATAAATAAAATATGATGTATAACCTGGATCCTAAGAGATTACAAAAGACCAAAAAACAGGTTACATGAGATATGTATGAATGAAAAGTAAGTTAACTGGTATGTTGTGGAAAAGAAATTTAAGTCTCAGGAGTAACTCTGCTTAAACTTTAAAAGGATTTTTATTTTATAAATGGATCAAAATAGAATCAATTAAGAGAACGTTTTAATAAATGAAGTTTTTAATCTTCAGGCATAATTAAAAAAAAATTAAGCAGAAGTTGCAAAATATTTTCTAACATTAATAAATATACAAATGTAAAGAATATTATGGAAGAGATAACTGATTATCATATAGGTATCCAGAAGAATACCTGATAATTGTGAATAAATTTCTTTAATATATTAAATAAAATGTATGTAAAAAAAGTATACAAACTTTTTTAAAACATCCCCTCCTCGAAATTATAAATCTGATAGCAAATTCTCATTTCATTATAAATACAAAATCTGTCTATTATATGAAAAATTAAAATGTCAAAAATATCCATATATTTGTCACCTCTCATTCACTTTCAATACACGGAATAGACTTACAATAAAATAAAAAAAATATTGATCTATATTTAATATGTATATGAAAATGATATTTATAAGTGCATTATTATTTATTTCTGAATTAATATTTTATGGAACTAGGTGTGATACATTCGTTTATATTTGGAAATTTATTTTTGTTCATTTTATTCATCAAACTATGATATTGATATGGAATAAAACACATTTGTTTGTCTTATATAGAAATATCATGTGCAGTATGAGTATAAAGTGATTATGTTAAAAATAATGGTCTTCAGTTATTTAATAAATTATAGAGAAAATACTAATATCAAAATGATTCTATAAATTTCAAGAGAATATTCAAATTTAATGCAGCCACAGATATGGTTGACGTAAGATAAAAATATATTAGAATTTTATCAATTAATAATAATAATAATAATAATAATAATAATAATAATAATAATAATAATAATAATAATAATAATAATAATAATAATAATAATAATAATAATAATAATAATAATAATAATAATCATAATAATAATCATAATAATAATAATAACTACAACAACAATAATAATAATATAGTAACAATAATAATAACAATTCAATCTATAATAGATCATAACCCAACAACAATCACATTGAAATGCATTCAATGGTAACATCCATTACTTACAACAAAACTCACCTTCACTAACTGCTTTCAACTCCATTCATCATCAAACTGTAGAATCTACATGACATCTATTGCAATAAACCAGTTGTCTATTCTGAATTGACTTTGTTCTTTGTACAGCACCAATAGCTTGACTTTATGCTACATAAATTTTAAGTTACCTCCTTAGTATTCTACAAGATTAACAATTAAAAGAACAATAATCAATATTAATTTAGTGACTGTAAATAATATTTAATATGATGCCAGATTTTATAATCTTAAGTCATATCTATCTATTTATGAAACTGGGTTTTATATTGAACTGTTTTTTAAGACTTTAATGATTAGGCTTGATATCCATCTCTGTATTAAAACTAATAGAAAAATTTGCAAAAAAATTATATCTTGAAACCTGATTATTGTAACCACTGAAATTCATCTGTACAACAGGATTGCACCTGTAACCCTTACAATCAAGTCATGTAATACCATGTAACCCAAATGATTAATAAAGATTATTAATGAAACATAAACATAATAATAATAATAATAATAATAATAATAATAATAATAATAATAATAATAATAATAACAACAACAACAATAAAAATAATAATGATGATGATGATGATAATAATAATAATAATAATAATAATAATAATGATGATGATGATGATGATGATGGTAATAATAATAATAATAATAATAATAATAATAATGATGATGATGATGATGATGATAATAATAATAATAATAATAATAATAATAATAATAATAATAATAATAATAATAATAATAATAATTTATCCTAATCTACATATCATTATCATTAGATTCAGTGTATCTGGTATTTGCTTTGGTTATGTTGTATCCACAGAGTATCTCCACTATCAGTCTTTATTTAGATAGATTCCCATTGAGATTACTTTCTTGTATCACTAAATAGGACTGATCCATATATAATATACATTTGCACTTAAACATGGCAGTACACAAAATAATAGAACACCTAATAAAACAAGAATTTATATAACATGATAATATTTACAATAAATACAATATACTCTATACAACTGTTAATATACTATCTTTACTAACTTCTCCATTCATTTTTAATTGACCAATTATTAACAAAACTTATTAAAGTTTTATACATATTCATACAATTATTTAAATTAAGATTATTATAATAGGTTTAGGATATTAGTTTTCTTTTTATATATAATTTTAATAATTATGACAATTGTATTATTCAGGTTATCTTATCAAACTTATTTAAACTTGTAATCCATCAGTATATTGAATTATTAATTCTCTGGATTTATTTAAAAATAAGGCTATACAATACTATTGTAAAATTATTGTATTATATTGGTCATAAATTTATATGACACATTTTATTTCATATATATATATATATATATATCATAATATATATATATATTCTAACCTAGTAAAAAACGAATGACTTCTTCGAATCTATTAAATCACATTCGGAAACCCAAATTCTATTAAAGAGAATTCGGACGCTTCCTTCTATGATTCGGGTTAGCAAATCCTATATTTTTACCTAATATAGCTCTTCGTTTGGTTAGTTATAATAATTCAGCTACAGCGATATGCAGTTCAGACAGAGATAGAATTAAAAAAAATTATCATTAATAAAATAAATTTAAAAAGAAAATTTAGAATAACTAACATTCTTTCTCTATCCAAAACACCTTCTCTGAGCTGTAAGTACTTGCACTGTTCGACAATGATGATGATGATTTCATGTCATTGTTAATATTACTGACTAAAATAAAACACTCATTAATTTGCCAATATGCTCTCAATATTTTATTATTATACAATTAGAAGTTTCAATCTCTTAAGCCATGCCACGCTTGTAATGTTGATCATAATTGATCAATTCTTAATGTAAGAGCACTTATAATAATGACACTAATCTCAGGGTTCTCTGTTATTTTTAAAGAAAAATGCTCAGCAGTATTGTGTTGTCGCATATGACTGACATTCTGGTCGGCTATAGGAAACATTTACCTTATTTAAATTCCAGGTGTCTTCATCCACATATCAACTATTATAATATTTAACGAGATGATAACCATATTCAATAACAACGCATAATTTTGAATAATACAGCCATTTTATCCAGAATCTCAGTCGGAATGATGAAAAGACAAGGGTGCTTTTGTGTCCTTCCATCATCCATGACAACACAATAATTTAACTAAGATTTATTACTTAGACACTTCACTTAAATGTGTATGGAACAATGTGCAACCAAAACCTACTAGTTTGGGAATGAAGTGATTTTACACACACATAAAATAAAATGTCTTGGTCTGAAGTTTTCAATTCCATAAATAATTCTTATTAAATTAAAAATATAATGAAATATTCTGATCTGCTTACAATTGTCTATCTGGTGTGTTGAATTTAAGATTTCATAAATGATTTCGGACTCAAGAAAAGTATTGCAAGTATTATGCAAATACACTTTTATTTAGCACACAAGAAAAATGACTCAAAACAACTTGTAACAAGACTATAATTTATTATTAAATTTTAACAAGATTATAATTTATTATTACAGTTTAACAAAACTATCCTTTATGATTAACATAATAAATAAACATATACAATTTATTCGATCCCATATGGATAAAACAAAATATGACTAACATTAATTCGTCTATATTTTTAGACTTGGATTCGAACTACTTCTTCATCTTCTTTTTACATTTATGCAAATTGAATATAACATAATAAATATTATTATCGATACATCAACTCATCCATTTAGTGTATCTTATATGAACGGCTGCTTAACTTTATTAACTAACTATTTGTTTTAAAATAAAAATAATCTGATTCTAGGCAATGCGTACAAACGATTTTTATTATCATCTTTAATTAAATGATAGTTTTTATTTAGATAACTTATTATAATTTATGGGTTATTTATCAGAAGTTACACTTATTATTTTAATATTTACCTTAATAACAACTGAAGTTGTTATATACATTGTACTCCTCAGTATAAGTTATATTGTGAGTGCTACTTAATCATTAACCCGAATTAAACCTAGTATTTGAATCCTCCATTGGCAAATAAAAATTTCTAAATCACGCAATTTTAAACTTACTCTCTCCATTGACTTACGTGTGGATTACCAGCACTATTCCGCTGCACAATCCAGACATTGATCATATATACTAGCACGCTATTTATACTAAATGGATCGTAAGGAATTAACCTCTAATATACCCGTTATCTTGCCATAACTTTCTAAACAAAACACAATATTCAACACCTTCCGTGGTGGAATTATCTCTATTTTCTCATGAGGAATATGGAATAACACCGAAGGTCTGTAGAGTTAACTACTACATTAAAATAGTTTGGTGGGTCCTTGCCTCTTACTTGGGCATAATAGGAACACACGCCAAATATAATCCTCTCCTGGGATTTTAACGAATGAAATACACTAAATACGATATAAATTACTGATCATCCTAACTCTGAGAAGCGATCACTTGGTTTATAAACATTCCTGAATACTAGATTTATCTATTCCCCTCATGGAAAATAAAGCTTTTGGGGAGATCATTTTCCATCCCACAAAATAAAGACATTACAGTTATTACTTATGCGAATCTTAAGCATATACCAATGCTATATCAGGGCAAGACAAGCAAATACACTAATTACACTAAATTTATGTTCCAGGGTATACTTAGATCAACGTCTGAAATCAATGGATAACACAGAATAAAACATAATAATTTTCACCTTTGCCAAAGAAACATTCAACAAGTAATTGGTAGTATAGTATCTTGAACTAAATTAAGTGAATGCGTTAATAAAGAATAATTGGGAATAAGTTCCGCAATTAACATAGTATAAATTTGTTTCAAACTTTAAATAAGTAATATCCTGTATAGCACTTCTCTTTAATTACTTCTGATAATTTTAACTAGATATTTTACCTATTAAGTATCTAAATTTTTCTTCTTTTACGCATCTAACATATAAATTTATACCCATAATTGCATATCATAAGTAAACACATTTTATAAAAAAAATTTTCCATGTCAAATATAAATTTAACCTAGAATAATTACAGGAAAACATACCTTTATGATTACAAGGTCATTTAAATATTACTTGACTATACAGCCTTTAACCTGTAGATATAAAAAAAAAATACACATAATTTTACAAATTAGTAAAAAAAATTATTACTTAACAAGTGCTTATTATCTCACTAGAAAATTGTTTTTCCGTTGGGCAATTTATCTAGATGAAGAACTTGATCCATTCGTAGTTCACGAAGCAAATTTAAAATAAGAAACACATTTTATTATTTCATTTATATAAAAAATTGCCTCCATTCTGGTGCAATTAATAAATTAGGCAAAGAAAACATAGCAGCGTTGGATGTTAACTCTTCCTTGAATTAACTGATATAATTTTTGGGATCCAAGAAAACAATACATATTTTAACATGACGAATATTTGACGATAGATGATCACATATACAATTCTTTTCTTTTTACTATTGGCGATACGTATCATTTTTAGCTAGCTGGCTTATGAATAAAATAATGCGCGAATTTTCCAAAATACTATTATTATAAGGACTGCAGCTGACTTACGTGGATATAAAGTTTTAACGACTCCATTTGATGTATAATATAACATATTATATTATGGTTATAATTAAGTCACTAATGTTTGTAGTTTTTATTCCTACTCTAGGAATTATAATTTGTCTTTAATAAGGAATTCTCCGTAAAATGCACACATACAAATTTTCTGATATTTGCCTTGAGAAAATTTATATTTTCTTTTTAAAAAATATACAGGTGCATAAGTAAATATCCTTGATCATTAATATTATTTTTAGATAATTTTCAGTGAATAAAACATATTTTAACGTGGGGAACTTACATTATTTTCAAACGCAGACAATTTCTTTTAGAAAGAGCGCGAAATGTTTCTCGTCAACTTTCTTTGGCTTTTATAATATTTCTTTTAATTATAAATTTTCTTTTATACCACGAAAAGATAATTAAATAAGGTAAAGTTAACAAATCATTGATTATTTCCTGGAAATTATTTATACCACTTATTTTAAATATAATGACATTTTCAGTGATTGCTGTAGTTAATACGGTCATTTTGAACTTTAGCATAAGTTAGTACAATTTTGCGTATAAAAAGCTTTAAAATAGGTAGATGGCAACAGAAAACAGAATATCTTATCAAATAGGATTAGCAACGCATGATATTTTTAAAAATTTACTTGACTTATATTTATTTCTGCAATAAAAAATAATAAAAAATTTGTTACCGAATTTCAGTACTGCTTCCTCCTTGTAAAACTAATGTCAGACTAAACTTTCTTCAAAATTTAGCGGTCTTGTTTTAGCGACCTCTTACAGAAAAATAATCATTTAATTATAACATAAACAAAAGAAAGGAAAAAAAAAACTTATTACAGTCATATATTTCCGTATGATTTAAACAGATTACAAAGTAATTTGACAAATAATGAAAAATAATAAATATACTTAATTAATAATTAGTGATGTATATTTCTTTTAAATATGATTTTCTACAAAATAAATTATCAGAAGTTATTGTGCTTTATGATAAGACATTTATCTACTCTCCCTCTACCCATCCAAAATCAATTACTGTTTATGATATGTGCTTTTATACTATATTAAATTGCTCTTATTGTTTATACTTTAATTAAATTATTCATGCTCTTCTTCAAAATGACATTGGATTACCAAATTTTTTAGTTATTTGCTTAAAACACGTTAAAGTGAGTAAATAGCATATTTTATTAATCACTTAATATTATTATTATTTTACTTTTTTATTTCCTAGAAAAGGAAAGCATTGTTTTCCTGTGGAAATAATGCTAAATAAACCAAGTGTCGATAACACTAGGTTACAATATATATATATATATATATATATATATATATATATATATATATATATATATATATATATATATATATATATATATATATATATAAAGTAACGTTGATAAAATAAAAAATAATAATTCTTCAATTTTTGTTAAATATATAAATGATATTTTTCTGCTTTATAAATATCCAAACTTATTCAAGTATTATTTCGAAGGACGGTACCCATCACAGATAATATATCAAAATTAACAGTAAAAAAAAAGAATTTACAGAATAAATAAAATTCTATAAACATTCTGCAATCATCTGGGGCTACAATAAGTTTTTGAAAAAAATGCTTTTTATTCCCATATTAGTAAGATTATTGAAGATAATTAGTTATGTATTCTACATAAGTAAGACTCACTTTATCATATATTGTGTATATTTTTATTTAATCTTAATCATCTTTATAATCCATCAACAGCAAACACTCATAATTCTATGCTATAAAATTTATTTTAAACATTTCTTTAGGCTATGCATCTTGAGTTTTATGGCATTTCAGGGAAGTTTATCATTCTAGTTTTTCACTTTTTCATCAATGATAATAAGTAGTTTTCCTGAAGATTTGTAAGATGATAGTGTTTTAGTTGCATTTATACATTGGACCATATTTCCATCATCTAATATGAGTATTTCATGTCTTTAAAAAAATAACCATTTAAATATTCCAAATACATTCAACTGGTAGTAATAGCACATAAACAGGTTAGTAAATGCACAATGTTTCTTTCCTTTTGTTCATGAGTTGTTAACCTGACCAGTAGTCAGCACTAGCATGGCAATTGAACCTGTAACCTTAGATGACCTTTAAGTAGGTAATTTTCTAACCAGCTGATCCATCCTGATAAAGGCAACAGTCAGTAGAAATTTTATATAATCATCTATGAGGTTCATCCTGAATTTCTCCACAATTTTCTGAGAGCAAAGTTCATTAGTGGTTTCATACATTATGTTTAGTCACACTAGTTTGACTCTATGGGATTGTTTGCAATTGTCACGTGAGCAGCTTTATTGTAAGTTTTCTTTCTTTAATACATTTTTCTTCTTTATCCAAATTTTTATATTTTATGAAATTGAACATATGTTCATTAGTATATGCATAAGTTCTACTATCTTAATACCACATCTGTTTTTTCTCTTCTAGTCAATAACAGTTTGTGTTCTTTGAAAGCTCTATTAAATAGGATGAACTGAATCTCACACAATATAAATTCTTCTATATTCAGTGTAATGAGTGGTTCTGTTAGCTAAGTTCATTATGGATAGCTGGGAGCCTTACTTTCTAAAAGGTATATCATTGAGTATGAGTTTAGATTATGAACCATGTCTACCTATTAATAATAAAATATAAGAATGAGACCTCTGCATTTCTTTGATTTAAACCTCAAGTCTATGCAAATTATGTAACATCCCATCATATAGATCAAGAATTTTATCTCTTGAAAAACTACAAATTCATGCTCTCATGATTTCTATCTATAGAGCATAAAATAAGCTGATAATAGTGGATGTAATGTTTCTAGAAATATATATCTATTTCTTGTCCAATTTCTTTGTTACAAATACAGAATCATAAATATATTATTTATTATTACCTTAAATGCATCTAATATGTTGTTATATTTTATCAAATATTTCCATACACCACAAA
Organism: Epiperipatus broadwayi; assembly: GCA_028023455.1. Classification (NCBI taxonomy): domain Eukaryota; kingdom Metazoa; phylum Onychophora; class Udeonychophora; order Euonychophora; family Peripatidae; genus Epiperipatus; species Epiperipatus broadwayi. The sequence goes on along the minus strand of JAQFVV010007446.1, from coordinate 65,501 downwards.
TTAATTTTCTTTTTATTTCCAAATAAAAATTCATTTAAAACACAATAAATGCACCCAATCTCAACTCGCATTATTTTGGAATCCATTTATTTTTTTTTCCATAAAATAATGAACTTTCTGAAATTATAAAATGCCCCAGGAATAGAAATGCTCTATCAAAATCACATTTTATATTGCTAAATTACACAATTATACCTCTCCCAGGGATGTATAGATTTCCATAGATACTGCACATTAAAAAGTCAATTTTAAAAATGTTTTATCTAATGTTTACAATACTTTTGGACTCTTAATCATATGGATATTTGTCTGGATAAAAATTTCAAAGAGCTCAACATTTAGTAATATCATTGTTAGATAAACAGACCATTGTAATATCGATTTTATCCTTGGGTGCATTTTAATTTAAATTTGCAACATTTGTTCATCTGCAAAATGAAGTGGTTTATTTTTTTTAATAACCTAAGGCTAAGTTCACTTCCAGTAAGTTCACTAACTTCTCTAAAGTGTACATAGCACTAGGTTATAAAGACATAAACTACTTAATTATACAGATGAACCATATTTGAAAATTCTGAAGTAAGTAGGCTACTGTAACAATTAATGGTAAACATGCCAATTAATGTAAATGTGTATGACAGAGAAAGTAATTATGTTGGATTTCCTGGGAAAAATTATTAGATAAATGAGAATAAAGATATGGTGTTTCTTGAACTTAAACAAAAGCCACCAAACTCAAATACACTTCAATGAATGTTGAGAAGCAACCCATCCATGTTCATTTACTTTATGATAATAATGTAACAATAACAACTGCATTGATGAAAATGTATGAAAATGAGACTCGAACTAGGATTGTTAAGGATGAATCCCCAAATAAGATAAGAGAGTTAAATAATACATCATTATATAAAACCTTTTTATATTTAAAAACTAACCAAAATAAAGATTCAAACTCTGGATAGTGATTAAAAGATACTTTAACTTAATATTTTATATATATATATATATATATATATATATATATATATATATATATATATATATATATATATATATATATATATATATATACATATAAAAAACTTATTATAAATGTACTATTATTTACATAGTTCTTACTAGAATAATTTTATTATGCATACAACTATGATTATTATTGGATGTCCAGCTTATACATATATTTAGTGCGGTTTATTTATATGCCCATGGTGCAAAAAAGAAAATTTACAAAATGGGTTTACGAAGAGAAACGCTATTTTGGTTAAATAATGACCTAAACAAAAGAATTCACGAGAGAGACACTTTAAGTGTTTGAATAAATTAACATAACCATTTAACAAACTATGATCGATGCCACTTTGATCACAACTGAAATATACACATATATAACTGCGATGCCAGATAAATTGGTCTCTGACATCCGTTATATTTATTAATTATTAAACAACAAAGTTATAAACAATGATTTGAATATAGGTATATTTTCGTATTCAATATAACAAACATTATATTTTAATACTTAAATTATAAGATAAAATGAGAATTCATTTAGGCATATGGGAGCCGCTTGTCTAAAAGAAATAGCTTAATGTAAGCTTTTCGTGACATTCTAAATATATTAATAAATAATAAAAAATGGTTCAGTTATATCACAGCATTACAGCTTACAGATTAGTTTAGGCGTAATTCTAAAATACTATAAGAATTTGCGAGGGGAGCATGAGGCAGCAAGATATAAGATTCGATCCATTTTGGCCGAGCAGATGCTTCATCATTTAAGTGGGAATAAGAGAAATGGTACGCTGATTCTTCTGGCAGGTCATACCTGGAGAAAAAGGAAGAAGAAGATAGGGAGATGCAATTGTCCATGTAGGGTGTCAATGCAGAACTACCGCTACTCTCTTCGAAGAGCGTACTAGGGCACTTCCTATGCCAGCTAAAACATATATAAGTGAAGGTGAAGGATTCAGAGTTCCCGATTATCCTAAAGTTAGGACAAAGCAAATAACGACGATGGCTGACCCATGCTGGCAATGCTATAAAACTAGGTTGCATCCTTTAATGACGTGGCCTAAATATAAAATTTGAATCGGGCATAATGTCATGACTTGTACTACTAAACCAAATTATATAACTGAAATCTAAAACTAAATGATTGTCTTAATGACATACGATTACATTTACCTTTATTAATCGGGTCCCACATGCATTTGGAACCAATAAGCATTATTGAATACTATAATGCTAAAAACGCTACATATAAATGATTATTACAGAATAAAAACAAACGGTCATTATTATTCAAAAACATCTTATATGGAATTTAAGCAATAGCGTTCTTGGATCATATTAAATTTATAATCAATAAAAATACACTCAAGGCAGTATAAAAAAATAACCTGCCTATAAACAGAAATATTAGTTTTAACTATTTTTCAACCTAGCGAGCAATAGCTTTAAAACAAATAATTTAAAGGAATTAAAATATTCCAGAAGCGCGGGGGATTTAAAAGACTAATCTACAATACAGGCTAATGGAGTTGAGTTGATTTGGCATAGAGACATATAAAACTAAAAAGCAAATAATTATGATAATAAAATTTTCCGCACTAAATAAAATGTAAGATTTTAACTTAAATAGATGTAAGCATTTATATATATATATTAAACGTGACAGTTGACAAAGCCACAAGTTGGTTGAAAGCGTTCCTAAGTGACGGTTATACATATATTTTTTATAAGCTTTAAAATACTGTATTTTTAAATATTTATTTATAAATTTGCATATATATATATATAACATATAAGATTAGAGAGAGACTTTCAAACAGAGATTAGGTACAAATATATAACAAAAAAATACATTAATTATTAATACAGATATACGTAAGCATGGAAGTGTTACCTCAGAAATGTTACAATGGCTAGGTGGTTCATTCTTTGAACTTTAGTCCACAGGGATTAGCTCGGTGGTCAGCAATCTCCATCACTAAGGCTTTTTCATCAGTAGCAGCCTTCTTCCATAGCAGGAGTTTCCATGGCAGCATACTGGAGGCAGCTCCGAGAGACCCAGGGAAAGACGGTTCGGTGATCTACTCAGTAGACATTCTAAAAACTAAGCACAAAAAGAGAGTAAAAGCAAATATTGCAAGACAGTCAGGCTAAGACTCAGACTAAAACTGTAAGACTCTAAGATTAAGACTTAGAATAAACAACCCCCTTATCTCAAATCTATTCCATTTATACTCCCCAAGCTATTACAGGAATACTTTGTCTCATTTGCCCCAGAGGCAGATGAGACAATTATTAAATTTCTGAGCAAATTACAGTCCATTTTAATTAAAGTAAGATATATGAAGATAAGGTTCAAATCACGTTCATTAGCAAAACTTTTAATTTAAAGTCTTTAAATCATAAAAGTAAAAACTAGAAGACAATCTGTTTATTAATGAAAATCAAGCATTTAAAATATATAATTATTGAATAAAACTTCACAAAGAGTTGATTTGAACCTGCCATCTTAGTTATATCTTTTTTTTTATTTTTTTACAAATTTGAAATTAAATGCAAATAATTTTTACAAAAATGAGAAACTTTACGTGATTAAAAAAAAATGTCTTTTAAATAAAAAAAAACACAAGCTTAAAATATTCAAAAGTATGAAAATATCAAAATAAAAATTATAAAATATTTATTATAATAGTTTATATAATATATATATATATATATATATATATATGATGGCACTGTTAGTAATTTAACTATTGCTGGGTTTGAACCCTTGTATATGTTAGTTTATTTTAGGTAGGAAAACATGAAGCTCACTCTGACTACAGAGTGATTGCTTCAATATATATATATATATATCGTGACACTTCGTTAGACCTCAACATATGAATATATAATATAAAAAATATCAATCTGTCAATAAAGGGTTAAAATTTATATTAATTTGCATATTAAATTCGTATTATAAAAGTGCGATCTAGGTATATAATTCACACATGGACGAGTATATAACCTTTTGTAATAAAAATTGCTGTTGTAATTTTGTAAACAAGAAATTAAAAAGCAAAAATAAACAGTCAAGCTTGGTGGCTGAGTGGTCAGCATAACGTCCTTACAAGCAGTTGTTCCAGGTTCACGGGTTAGTTTTCCGACCGATGCTTTGAAACATGAAAAAAAAAGCAAAATGAACTTTAAAAAGAAAAAATGCGTTATATTATTACAATATTATTTTTCTGCCTTTCCAGTTAATGCCTAATGTAAGTAATGGCTTTTTAAAATTACTTTAATCTGATAGTGGGCAGTGTCAAAATCATATTCTATAAAGTAATTTGTATGAAAAATAATTAGTGATTAGGATTTCTGACTTATCTAGAGGGGGTGTTAATTACTGCCTGGTTCTAGAAGTTTCTGAAAAAAACATAAATTTAAACAATGGGTTGAGAGACATATAAATTCTCAAAAGTTTAATATATATATATATTCTTTATGATTGAAAAGTTTCCAAACTTTACCACTTGTTGCAGGGATTCCGATAGCAACTAGGTGACATGCGGCCAATTAAAAGACAAAACATCACTATCAAATGAACGAATGAACCATTTCAGTTTTTGTGCCCATCATTATGACTAGCCAATGCATTTACCACATGGCAAACATTCCATCTTCAGACATAACTCCATTGTAGCATGATATAAGATAATAAGAGGACTGACACTATTTTTTCTTCTGCCGATTAGCAATTTCCATACTGAAGTCCCTTTCCTAACTTAATTCCAAATAAAAAAAAAACAAATTACATGAATCGGCAAGCAAACGTATGCACGTATTTAATTGGATTATTAACTCAAAAGTCTGCAGCAGAAAGTTTACAGTAATATATAAAAACCTTAATCATACTTAGTAAGCCAGGCATTATTAAACTTTACATATAAAAAATGTTAATTCTGATGATATAATTATGATATTTATTCTTATTTGATATATCAGTATTGATGTAATCTAATTTTGATGTATTATTTTGTATGTCTAATTAATTTTCTAATATGGATCAGTTATTAAATATTGTTTTTTAGATATATATTTCAGAAGCTATACAATTATTATTATTATTTTTTATTTGCAACAAATTGATTATGTCAGTATAAATTTACTGATTTTATAGTCAAATCTAATAATACTTTCATGATTATTCATAGAGTAGGAAAATAAATTTTCATTCACAAATAATTATTTTTATTTTAAGTAAAATAACTTTATTAATAGAAAAACAAAAAAATAAATATTTATATATTAACAAAAAAAAATTTTTTTACCTTTTTTTAATCTTTTTTTTCTTCCAAGTTAATTAAAAATCATTTTTTCAATAATAAACAGTATTCCATATTTTACATACATTAGGGAAAAATATCCGCCCCATATTCTTTCAATTTTTTTTTTTTTTGGCAGATATTTTATACATTAATAGTTGTATTTATCTCAATCATCTTCTAGTTTTTTAATCCAATTATATTTCTTGTTATCGAAAATTAATGAACATCTTACAGCCACATTGTTTTCAACCCATGCGCTATTATCATTCATTGTGAGGGGTAAATGTCCCAATATATTTATCATATATCTCAAATTTATAAATGGTGAGTTAAAAACACAAAATCTTCATTGTCGTAAAACACTACACTCTTCCAACAAATGCAAGAAGATTCCTTTTTTACTTTTACACAATACACATTTGGTATCCAGATACATTTCACTCCAGATTAATTCCAAATAATTATTTATAAGTATTCTTACCAATTAGGAAACATTGATTACCTTATGTGTTAGTATGTGCCAATAACATTAACTCTTAAAGTATTTGAGATCATAGTGTATTTATTGTTTATATAAAATAAATGAACATCATTTTTGACTTGTATAGCTGTTTAAAATTTGATTGCTCCTTATCTATATCAGGAATGATTTGAGTCTTATTTCATCAAATATTTAACAGCTTTGTTTCTGTTCAAATCATTATGTATTGTTAGATATACTCTGGCGGCGACATCTCCAACAAACTCTTCAGTAGATAGTACTCTATACACACAGTCAAAAACGCCCTGGGAGTTCGGTTATGATTATCATAGCCAAGGTGAACTTAGATACAATACCTCTGATTTTTAATTAGTTCATATTTGTTTCCAATTGCTCAGATGATTTTGTAATATATTTGGCACACTCATGAATTTAATTTAAAATTGTTACATTAAAGTAAATTAAATGCATTAGTAAAGATCTAATTAATAGATTAAAATATTTGCACATCATTATGTTAGGCTAATTAATACAAAGTAATTACTTTCATTATTTAAGTAAGACGTTCCAGAAGAAATTAATTTAATTAAAATTTGCTTATAGGCTTTTATATATTTTATTTTATGCATTTTATTTAATAATTGATAAATGTGTTATGATTATTTAAAGTTGTCTAGCATTTGGCTATGTTATTTGTTGATCAAGTGTTTATTAATTAAGAATGTCATTCTTTAAGCAGAGCTAGACTGATGATTACTTATTAGTAAATTAAGATACTTTAAGTTACGCATCTTTAACATATAGTCTGGCGTCAAAATAAACTTTCCAGACTATATGAAGATCTGGTGGCACCCTCAAGTGCTAGAATACATGGACTGTATCTGGTATATATATATATTGAAAAATGTAGCCAATATGTGGGCCTGAATAACTTCATGATGAGATTGATAAATGATAGATCTGATTATTGTCTGGTTTGTAGAATTTTGCACTAGTAAAAAAATAGATAGGTTAGTTGGGTGATAACAGTGATTGTGTTGTGAATAGAAGGTTATCTGGAGAAATAGTTCTATATTCTGTGAATTGTTATAAGAAAAATAATTATATAAAGATAAAATAAAGACATAAGTAAAAGGATGTATATTTTAAGTAGAAATTATTATTTTTTTAGTAAAAGAAAATTTGAGTGTGATAGAATAGAAAACTTTAGTATTAAAAATTATATAAGTTTATATTCTATGTTTTTTAAATATGGAAACTGGAGATAAAGATAATCAGATGCTACCAGAAGAGACAGACAGATAGGGAAAAAGGTAGTCCTATTGGTTCTAAAAATTCTTAAGTCATCAAAAAAAACAGACAAGCCTACAGAAATGGAAATGCTTGACAATATTTGAGTACAAAACCAGCATGCAATGATGCAAAATATGAAACAAGTCACAAAAGAAATGGAAGAAAGGATAAATCAAAGTCAAAAAACAATGATGGAAGGTTCAACAATAATGAACAGGAAGGGATGAAAATAATGAAATAAGAGTTAAAAGCAATAATATGACAATGTATTAATGAAGTGAAACAATACCTTAGGCCAATGAAAGAAATTTGTGAGATTAGGGAAGATATAAAGTTAGAGAGAATTGAGGAAGAGATAGAGCAGATAAAAGAAGTAATAGAAGAAAACCAGAAGATACAAGAAGCATGTCAACAGCAAGTTAAATTGCAAGTGGAAGTAATAATTGAAATATGTGAAAGATATAGAATGTGTAAAATAAATTTTGGATAAAAAATCATGTACAAAAATAATAGAAGAAAAAACAGAATAAAGACTATTTGTACCTGGATTATGAGAGGGAATTCCAAGTTAACGTAGAAATGAATAGGGGATTTTTTATGTAAAGACAAAATACAGGACATACAATAAATTGTTGGGACAGATTTTGCCAGCTATTTTCATAATTTTTGTGCTATTGCTGATTTATATATAGTTAAAGGCCAGGATATAAAATTTAGTAGTCTTAAAAAACCTATAAAATGATAGAAATAGTGGAACAAACAAACTAACAAATGTCATACATACTTTCCTGAATCTGTGTTTACAATAGCAATAGTGAATAGGTAGAAAGTTATTGTTGGACAGTGGTGTAATAGTGCCTCAAATGGGGACTTTAAAGTCCAGATTGGCCCCATTAAAATGCTTAATTTATCCAGAAATTATCAAGCCCTTTTTGAATAATCAGATAAGTTAGTGAAAGGTCAGACCCTAACTAAACTAAAAAGATATAAAAAGGAGAGAGATAAAGCTAACTAGATGGGTTGAGCATAGTATTCTTAGGTCTCAAATCAATAATATATCCATATATACATCAAATGGCAAAAAGGCCAGACTAATATAAACAAATTAAAAAATAAAGTCAGTTGTGAAGGAACTCCATAAACAAATAACAGCTCAAATGTTCAGCTGAATATAATTTTAACATTATTACTTTTTTAAAAAAAAAAGAAATGAAATATCATTTACTTTTTTATATGACTGGAGGGGACTATATATATATATATATATATATATATATATATATATATATATAATCAACCATTATCAGTCCACTGTAGAATGAAAGTCTCTCCAAGTTCAATCCATCTTAACCGATCTTTAGCTTTTCTTCTCCACATCATCCCTGCACACTTTCTTATTTCATACATCCATCTCACATGTGGTCTCTTTCTGGGTCTTTTACAATCTTTTGGAATTTGGTTTAAGATTTCAACTGTTCATCTATTATCATCCCTTCTAGCAATATGTCCAGCCCAACTATACTTTAGTCTTTTAATTTTTTCAATGAGGTCGGCCACACCTATTTGTTTTCTTACCCATATTGTGTTTTTGATCTCTTCTTGTTTCTCCCAACATGCATCTTTACATGTTTCTTCGAGTGGTGTGAAGTTTCTGAATTGATCTGCTATCAATAATTAAGAACTGGTAAAACATATTTATTAAAAACCTTCCTTTTTAAACACATGACATATTTCCTTTTAGTATCAAATTATTTTTACCAAAGCACTACAACCAAGTTTAATTCTATGATTAATTTCATTCATTATGTTTCCATATGTATTAATAATCTGACCAAGGTATTTGTAACTGTTAACTTCTTCCAACTCATCATAATAAATCTTTATTTTCATATTTTGAAAAAATCCATTAAACATTACTTTAGTCTTTTTAACATTTATCTTTAGGCCTACTTTTCTATTTTCATCTGATAACTCCTGAAACATTTTCTGCGGCTCTAAAGCAATTTTTGCAAAAGCAACTACATCATCTGCAAAATCTAAATAACTTAAATAATCTTCATTTACTTTCATTTGTTTAGTTTCCCATTTTAATCCACAAAATATTTCTTGCAGTACTGCTGTAAAATGTTTTGGAGATATGGAATCACCCTGTCTCACACCCTTCTCAATGTTGACTTTCCTAGTATCATTATGTAATCTAATTGTTGCTGTTGCATTTAATAAATATTCTTTAAAATATGACAATATTGTGGATCTATAATTTGAGGATCCAATGTTTTAATCACTGAAGAAATGTTCATAGAATCAAATGCCTTTTCATAATCTACAAATCCAAAGCATAATGGCAACTCATATTCATTTGTCCTTTCCATAACCTTTCTCAATACATGAATATGATCTACTGTACTAAAACCACCTTTAAATCCAGCTTTTTCTCTTGGTTGGTGGAAATCCAATGTTCTCTGTAGATGAGCAGTAATTATCTTAGTAAAAATTTTGTATAAAACTGATAAAAGACTGATAGGTCTGTAATTTCTAATATCTTCTTTATCACCTTTTTAAAATATTAATATTAATACTGCATTCTTCCAATCATTTGGTAAATCTTTATCATTTGGACATTTGATATATAACTTTGCTAAAAAAAATTCTATTTCTTCACCTGCTTCTTTTAACATATCAATTATAATTCCATCATTACCTGGAAACTTTTCTTTCTTCATACATTCAATTGCATGTCTCCCTTCTTCATTTAAAATTCTGGGCTAAGATGTAATATATATAGGAAGTACTTGTTCTTTATTATTATATTATTCTTGATAAAAGTTTTCTACCCATTTCATGTTATTTTAGTAATAAGTCCATCTTTTTTTTTATTGCAGATATAAATTTCCTTCCAATACCAAAATGTTGTTTTACATTCTTGAGACTTTTATTCTGTTCTACAGCTTTCCTTGGTAGTTCACAGTTATATTTTCTTATATAATATTCAACTCTTTTTCGCACTATTTTACAAAATTCGAGATATTCAATTTTTTTTAATGCATCATTTTTGTATATCTTCATATTCCTTCTTTTCTTCATAAATTCTCTAGTCTCAGTAGGAATTTTATTGATCAAATGCTGCTTTTTTCTACTAGCTATCTTTCTTTCATTTTTAAAAAGTGTATCAGTTATTTTCATATTAATTTCATTCAAATCTAAATCATGTTCAAAATCTATTAATACTTGAAACTGATTTGTAAGTTCTAATTTAAGTTCATTAGAATGTTTCTGAAGATTAGGAATATCAACTGCAAATATTGTTTTTTTTTTAATAATTTTTGTCTCTCTAGTTTTGCATTAACATGTATCTTACATCTTACAAATCAATGATCACTCCCTGTGTTTCATTTATTAAGTACATTACAATCTTGAAATATGTATTTTCTGTTAGTCAAAATATAATCCAATTCTGCTGTCTCTTTATTTGGATGCTTTCATGTCCATTTTCTTTTAACTTTTTTCTCAAAAAAAGAATTCATAATATAAAGCTTTTCTGTTTTTGAAAAGTCCACAAGTCTATGTCCTCTCTCGTTTCTATTAACATAACCAAAATTATGTACATCACTTTCAGCTTTCATTTGTTTAACAATTCTAACATTAATTTCTCCCATAGCAATTTTAAAATGTTGTTTACTCTGATAAATATCCTTTTGTACATCCATATAAAAATCTTCTACTACTTCATCACTACGAGAACTTGTTGGGGCATAAACCTGAGTTATCTGTATTTGGTATCTACTATTAAGTTGTATAACTAATCTTGCCACTCTGTCTGATACACCATCAATCTCCACAAGGTCATTCTTCCACTTTTTATGTATAATGAATCATACTCCACTTTTATTTCCAATATTTATACCTTTATAATAGTGTACATGTCCACTGTTTAAATTAATTGTCTCTTCACCTTTTCTTCTAACTTCACAAAATCCAATAATGTCTCATTTAATATAAAACAGTTTTTCTAATCCCTGAAATCTTCTATCACTTGAAAGTGATCTGAAGCTGTAAGTACCTAAATAAAAATTTGTCAGCAAATGGCAGCGTGCATCCACAATCAGGGCATTCTTAGCACTCTCCACCTTAGGCCATCAACCACTGCCTTGGATACCATGATTTATTTCTGTCTATCATAACTGTATATATTGGGAAAATATACATCATTTACACAAACATTCTTTCTGCCTTATCAAGCAACTGAGAAGAAAGACCATGATGTTTCTTCCTTTTAAACTCAGAGGTAAAAAGCCAATAAACTCACCACACTGACTAATGCATGTTGGTGAGCATCCCTTCCATGTTCGTATACTATATGAATAATCACATAGTATAATAACAGCTATAATGAGAAGAATGTATGTAGTGGACATTAGGAATTTGCCCTGCTCGATTCCTTTAAGGCCTACAAGAGGAATCAAAGGGTCTCCTTTCAGTTAATAGAAAACTCCTTTCTGCAGCCATATATATATATATATATATATATATATATATATATATATATATATATATATATATATATATATATATATATATATATATATATATATATATATATATTTTTCCCAATATTATGTGGTAAATAACAGGCAATCAATAAAATGTATAAATTATAATATTAGTATGTAATTTTAAATTCATATTTAAAAAAAAATGCCATCGTATCTATATAATGCACACACACACGAGTACATAACCTTTTGTTAATAAAAATGGTGTAATTTTATTAAAGAAAAGTTTAAAGAGAAAAATAGCTTATCTTTGTACAAGATTATTTTTCTACTTTTCCAAATAATGTCTAATGTAAGGAATATTTTTTTAATTATTTTAATCTTACATATGTAATTTTACAACAGTGGATGGTGTCAAAAAGGAATGAAAAATAATTAGAGATTAGGAATGCTGACTTATCAAGAGAGTTTTCAATTAATGCCTGGTTCTAGAAGTTTCTTAGAAAAACACATTTTTTAATAATGGGACATGAGACATATAAAAGTAAAAAAAATAATGTGAAGATATATATGCTCATTATGATTGAATGCTTTCAAATTTCCTTCATTCGCTATTATTGAACATTTCCAGATTTCATCACTTGATGCTATTCAACTAGTTGCTCATTAATTTCTGCAATGATTCCCAGCAGTTAATCGGTGAAATGTGGCCAGTTAAAAGATAAAACATCATTATCAAATAAAAGAATCAACAATTCCAGTTGCTGTGACCATCACTATGAGTGGCTAAAATGTTTTCCTCCATGGCGAATTTCTATCTTCATGTATAACTCCAATCAAGCATGATATAAGCTAATAAGAGGACTGACCTTCTGATATTTTTTTTGCCAATCAATAAACTCCACATTGAATCTTCTAACTTGACTTCAAATAAAATAAACAAACTACATGGATCATCAACAAACAATATGTAGATATTCAATTGGACCATTAACTAAAAAGTCTGCAGCACATAGCTTTGCAATAATATATGAGAACTTTAATTATATTCAGAAAGCCATGCATTATTAAACTGTGCATATAAAAACTTTTCATTCTTGAGATAAAATAATTATTATTATTTGATATATGGATGCTGATGTAATACAATTTTTATCTATTGAATACTGATGTAACCTAATTTTGATCTATTATTTTATATGTGTCTAATTAATTTTCTTATATGGATGACCTATAAAATGTTTAGATATATTGAAATGGTATATGCACCCTGTCATAAACTTTTTACGTAGTTACCTCCTACAGCCCCTTCTGTGCCAGATTAAAACTCTTAAAAGTATCTTTTAAGATACCTACATAGTTGTATAGCTGTGAGTACATAGATATATGTGAGATTCAATGTATGTGACCTAATTGCTATATTATAGATTACAGTAAGATATTTGTTTTAAAGAGGTGTACAATTTGAAATACAGTTTTAGTTTAGTGTATCAGTCAATTTATATTTCAGTTGGCTTAAATTGCATGTACATATGTGTATTTCATGTACCATCATCATACATTACAGTGTCTTGTTATTTGATCATTTACTATAGTTTCTAAATTTATTTAAAATCAATCTGTAAAATAAAATCACGTGAAGCACATTCATTTTAGGATGGCATGATGATTAAATCTGAAAATTATAAAGACAGTAAATTTTGTAAAAAATATATTTCATCTTGTAAACAAGATTTAACCAATCATGTCAATTGCAAAAATATTGTGGGAAAGTAAATGATCAAATCTTCGAAACCATACTGGTCAAAAAATAATACAAAACACAGGATTTATTTTTGGTACTTAAAAATATAAAATTTAAAAGTACTAATTACTTGTCTCACTGGAAGAAAAATTGTTATTAAAAATATAACTTAGTGGATGGCAAATACAAATAGGCTAACTTTTTCCATGTAAATACACTCTGTAAAATCTTGCAAGCATCTGCTAACATAATTCACATTGGTTTAAATTTTAATGGCTGAGGAGGCAAGATCGGAGTTACAGTTTTCCAAGCCCAGGTAATGGGGATCTCCATCGTAGGTTCATAGTCATTCTAGTGATGTAAAAAGTTTTCAGTAATGACCTGCTGTACTGATGCTTGATCTGAGGAAATACTGCATATACAGAGAAGAATTTCTGCTGCCCTGCTACCAAGAAGTGCTAACATACAAGCTGCTATTGAAATATGTTAACTGTTAACTTAAAAGCTATAGCTATTATAAACCTAAATGAATGTTCAAAGTTAATTTCTAAAAACCTTTCGCTAAGGTAAATGCAGTAGTCACTAATAAATATGTGCCTAATTCTCTGTGATATTAAACTTATAAAATCTCTAATGCTACATATGGTAAAATATAAAATTCATAATTATCTGTTAATTGAAATCTATGTTTTACTTTTGTGTTTGTAGTGATGCCTATGTGTTTTATAAATTTTAATTCTTAATATTTTATATTTTTTATATATGTGATAATATGCCAAATATACCTCAGAACAATGAATGTATTACTTTTAGTAATTCTGTAATGAAGATATCATTATTTATATCTTCAACTTAATAAATATATGATAATACTTATTTATCTTGACATGATTCACTGTTTCGAAATTGTATTAATTAAGAATAATGTCTGATCGCTTTGCAATCGTCATACAAATGTAAATTGATTAAGATTTATGTTCATAAAATAGTTATTCTGGTTTGCTATACTCTAATTGTAAATTAGGATTTTAAAAATAATATTATCTGATGGTGGAAGGCTAGCCATAGAGATATAGTGTTTAGATATATTTTATAGTTTAAAATTAAATTTAATCCCCTCAAATATACTTTCTCATTCTTTATAGAAACTTATTAATGATGCAAGTTAATTGTTTTTCAAATGGAATTATTACCTTCTTAATTTAACCTTGCATTGTGGTATTAATTTTAGATGCCTTTTATATGAACTGGCTTTTGTTGGCAACACAAATATAAGCTATTTATTTCAAGGCACAATTCATTATTTTTATTTTAGTGATATTGTCTTTGTGCATTGCAGATGTGTATTTATGATATAGGTATTGATATATCCTTATCTTGCTAATCATCATGGGTCAACATCAGAGACCATCCCATTTACTGGTTACCCTTATCATCATGGATATCAATTGACACCCAGGGAGCATATTGTTCAGATAATGGCACCACTTATGTAACTATGACAAAAGACCCAGAGCCTTTAAATAAGCCTATCCTAGTTCCAAACTCATCCTGTTCATATTCTTATTAATTAGTTCATTAGCAAGTCCTTCAGTTCTTAACAGACCAAGCATCTTATATGTAAAAATAATTGCTCATCTTCACCACCACTCTTTTAGTAAAGTTTAATAAAGTGCATATAGCAAATTATAAGTAATACTACTTTAGGCCATTTCTCCTGAGTATAATATATATTTGGGATTTATCCAAAAGCACGATAATATCTGGTTTGATGGAGTTTGATTTGCATCATTCCTGAGCTTTATTATTGCGCTGGAATCTTATTTATTTCAACTTAAACAGCCGCAATACTAGCATATTAACTAATGTATATCTCTGGCTATCATTGCTATCTTATCAGTTGGCAAATCATGACCTAAAATATTATTTCACATCCTAATTTTCCATAGGCATAAATTATTCACTGGACATGAAGTTATTTAATTTACTGCAATGAGATCACATACTGTATTACCTTAAATCAATCTCACTTAATTGTAAGATGCACATATGTGTTAAATTGATTGTATAATTTTATTTCTAGTTGATTGTAATTTTCTTTTCTTTTCTTTTAATTTTATTATTAATAAAACTTATTAAAATTTCCTTGTCTTCATTATCATTTTGTCATATTCAAATTCCAAATAAATTATAATCATTATATATGTGTGATATGCATTCTAGTTAAATATTGATATTTCCTTAAGTTTAGTATCTTATGAGTCTATTTAACCCATTTATATGTTACCTGGGTCTCATGTCTCACCCTCGTCAGAGTTGGTTCATGAATTAAATTAAGACCCACGTGTGACCTCAAAATTTGTCATTCATAAGGTGATAAACCATGGAGCACTAGTAAATACATTGAAGGTTGGTTGGACCTGAAATCTTCCAATGCCCTTTTGATTAGGCTCAGTATATTTTACCTGGACTCTAGATTTTGTTATGTGAATGTACGAATCTGATTGGTAGATAGGTTTTTTTCCCTAATATATATATATATATATATATATATATATATATATTAATCAAAACTACCCCAAATCCAAAATTAAACCAGACGAGCATAAAAATAATATTAAAACACAACCTAAGGTTTCACTGCTACAAGCAGACTTTTCAAGTGTAAAGAACTACAAAAACTACACAATATATATATATATATATATATATATATATATATATATATATATATATATATATATATATATATATAATAATAAACTCCACAAATTCATTCACTTCCCATCCACCCTTAATATTAAAAGAACTCTTAAATATGTTAATTGCTTCAGAATAATAAATTTTCAATAATAAAGACCCTTTAATTCTTCTTTTGATTTCATTTCTCTCAAAGAAGACAACCTTAGCTTCATTAAAATCAATAGTGTGACCTGTATCTTTTTTATGGACATACAAAGCAGAACTAAGATATCTATTTTTAACTATACTTTTATGAACCTTTATTCTTTCATTTAAACTCAAAACACTCTGACCTATGTAAATCTTTTTACGAAATAAACAAAGAATAAAATATACTACACCAGGAATAGTCTTTCTATCAAAAACTTCTTTTGTATTATTTAATAAATTAATCAATGTTGCACCCCTTTTCCAAGCAATTTTCTTATTTCCAAACAATTTACTATTTCTACACACAATTTTAGGAATATTAAATTAAATAATTCTAGTGGGGTAGCTTTGTTTCAGAAATATCAATTTTATAAAGATTACTTCAGTGTTGGATACTCTGATAAATTTGTTAAAAGTATTTTATTTAATAGTAATATTTGTAAGGATGTAAAGGCTAAAGAAAAATATGATTTTATTTCTTTTCCATTTAAATTGTCTTTTTATAAAATTGTGTGTACAAATAGTAAATTGTTTGGAAATAAGAAAAATTTTTGGAAAAGGGATGTAACATTGAATAATTTATTAAATAATACAAAAGAAGTTTTTGATAGAAAGACTATTCCTGGTGTAGTATATTTTATTCCTTGTTTATTTTGTAAGAAGATTTACATAGGTCAGAGTGGTTTGAGTTTAAATGAAAGAATAAAGGTTTATAAAAGTAGAGTTAAAAATAGATATCTTAGTTCTGCTTTGTATGTCCATGAAAAAGATACAGGTCACACTATTGATTTTGATGAAGCTAAGGTTGTCTTCTTTGAGATAAATGAAATCAAAAAAAGAATTAAAGAGTCTTTATTATTGAAAATTTATTATTCTAAAGCAATTAACTTTTTTAAGAGTTCTTTTAATATTAAGGGTGGATGGGAAGTGAATGGATTTGTGGGTAGTTTTTAATATTATGTATATTGTGTAGTTTTTATAGTTCTTTACATTTGAAAAGTCTGCTTGTAGCAGTGAAACCTTAGGTTGTGTTTTAATATTATTTTTATGCTGGTATGGGTTAATTTTGGATTTGGGGTAGTTTTGATTTTATATTGACTGGTTTAGCTTTATGCTTGTAATATATATATATATATATATATATATATATATATATATATATATATATATATATATATATATATATATATATATATATATATATATATATATATATATAATATAATATCAAAAATATATAATTTGATTTTTATATGTATAGTGAGTTGATTATGTCAGTGTTGATTTATCGATTTTATAGCCAAATCGTATAATTAACTTAGGTAATTATATTTCATGATTATTCATAGTATAGGGATTTTTTTTTTCAAATAATTATTCATAAGTATTCTTACCAATTATGAAACTATTATTTAATTACCTTATATATTAGCATGTGCTAAGAGCATTAACTCTTTAAAAGTATTTGAGATTGTACATGAATTATTCTTTATATAAAATAAAGGAACATCATTTTCGACTTGTGTGTGTAGTTGTTTAAAAATTGATCGCTTCTTACCTATATCAGAAATCATTTGAATTTTATTTCGTCTAATCATTGTCAGCTTTGTTTCTGTGGAAAGCATTAGATGTGGTTTGATTTGTTATATATATATATATATATATATATATATATATATATATATTGTAACCGGACCGCCATACAACCGTTTTATTACGTCAGTCGTAACAATTTTCTGATGAGCATGCTGTAGGAAGGAATTATCAATTGACATTCCTAGTGCAGATGTTAATGGCACCTACAACAATATTTCCTGCTCATCAGAGGATGTAGTACAATGGAGACTGGGAACATCTAAACATTTATATGTTTGGTTTTCCAAACAGCGCCATTAGAGTTCCATCTCACTACAACCTGACTGGCCTAGGTCAAGTTACGTCAGACGTAGCTCAGAGAACATGAGATTCTCATGAACCAGTGCTATAATTGGTGAGTGATGTGATAGATAAACAAAATAAAATTGGATAACTGGACAACCAATTTAATTTTTAGTAACAAAAAAAAAAATTATTAGATAACAATTAAAGAATAAATTTGTAAACATTCTGGTCTAGTAATAATTCATTCCGAATTTAATTAACAATTCATTTTGAATTCACTTGAGAGAAGATAATTATGAAAATCCTAATTCAATGACAGTTCATTAATTTTTTTATGAGAAGAAGCTTGTGATTATACTGATTTAATAATTATTCATTCCGAATTCAGTTAACAGTTCATTTTGAATTCACTTGAGAGAAGATAATTATGAATATACTAATTCAATGATAGTTCATTAATTTTTTTTATGAGAAGAAGCTTGTGATTATTCTGATTTAATAATTATTCATTCCGAATTCAGTTAACAGTTCATTTTGAATTCACTTGAGAGAAGATAATTAGAAGCAGCAAAGCATTTATGGTTTATACAATGATTCATTTGTTTATTTAATGAATCATTATTGACTAATAAATATTTGAGCTCAACAATTCTTGGTTTATAGAGCATTTATCATTTGATAATTGAGGCATTTATAACTTAGCCAATGTAGAAGCATATTTTTACACATAAACTTTATCACATTACAAGAAACCCAGAAATATCCAAATATTTGTGATTTATACAGTATTTCATCATTTTTGAATTATTACTGATTGGTAGACATTTGAACTCAACAAATTTTTGTTTATAGAGCATTTCATTTAGAAGCAGTCAAGCATTTATAGTTTATACAATAATTCATTTAAGGTAAGAACCTTATAAGCAGTCAAGCACTTATAACTTATACAATAATTTATTTAAGGTAAGAACCTTATAAGCAGTCAAGCATTTATAGCTTATACAATAATTCATTTTGTAATATTTGAGACTTATGTTTTAATATTTTATAAAAGTTACCTTCCAGTTTTACGGTCCATTTTATTCAAACGAAGGCAGGCTATTTCATTAATAGAAAGTCATGGTGTAGCGTGGAGAGATTGAAGCACTTAATTTATTCCAGTTTCATGATAATTTCTCTAGTAAAACTTTTTATTTTGATTTTCACGTCTTGTTAAAGCCCTCTGTGTAAAACGATAGAGAGAAAAAAATTCTTCTTTCTTCAACGACGTGTCTAATTTGAATACTGCCTCAGTTTAACTCAAGTATCCTTTTTTTTTCTTTTTAATGATTGGATAATTAATTTCTTTCTTTTTTTATTGAGACAGATAAAAAAAATAAAACAAGACGATATAACATTTTATTTAAATCCATCAATATTAAAAATCAAAAATATGATTTTATTTTCCATTTTTAACGAATCACAACTTTATTGCGTTTCCAATTAGACCGAATCACGCTAGACGTTATTGAATGGGGGGGGGTGTTCTTATGGATATTTATATGAGGAACAGTATTCCTGTTTCATTACCCCTCACCAAGTTTTGGGATGAAATCGCCTGGAAGTACGATTTCATTCCACATACTATACACATTATTTCTCAGTACTGCCTGGTTTTAGATATGCTGATGAATGGGTAAGATGAGCTGGAAAAGTGAATACATGAACTATAGCCTCCAATGTTGGGACAAATAGATGGCCAAGCACAAACTACCAGCACACACCGCCTCATGATGTCGCGAGAAAATATCTCATTTTTAAGCACTACCTCTCTTGTACCTAGAAGCATCATCCAATCAAGAGTAGGAGCCAGAGAAAAAAAATCAATTTGGCACTCAGCCAACCCTGCTCAGCTCCAGTGAGTCTTAGGGGCTATCATTTGGCCTATCCATGAGACCAAGGTCTATCCATGAGACCTATATATACGCACTGCTGGACTACTCTTGAAGCACAACATCCAGGTCGGGATAGTGCCGAGCATATACTTCGGAGCATCATAACACAATGCATCCAAGCAGCTCTGCTCAATCATCCACCATCTCAACATGAAAAATACAAGTTCATGCATCACTACATCACACTCACAAACTTTCTCCATCAGCTATCTCTACTTTATTCTGAATCATAACTGCAACCCGGTTTGGGGAACTGAGGGTCATGGTCAGTTCTCCTATAGTCCTCTTTTATATTATGAGGTGACATACTTCTGGATTGTCTCTTTGTTGAAAATTTATCATGTTCAACATTACTGTGGTGTCTTGCTTCTTCATTTCTGTATTTTCTTTGGAGATCCTTGTTACTGTTTGATCTTCTAATTATACGTGTCCGATATGGACCATGAACACCATCTGTAAATTTTCTCCTGTTCCTCTTCCATGGTTGTATTTCATTTTTACCATCTGTGAATTTTCTCCTGTTCCTCTTCCATGGTGGTATTTCATTTTTACATAAAAGTTCCTTTTTAAGTGGTTCTTCTGCCACAATAATTATTTTTTTAGTATTTATAAAAGTTTCTTGTTGCTTAATTTCTTTCACACTTATAAATCCTGAGTTTTTAGATTCCTTTTTAGTATCTTTTCCTGCGTAAGCAACTATATTTTTAATAACAGTCTTTATATTTTCCTTTTCTGTACTCAATTTTTGATTTGAGTTTATTAAGCTTTTGTTTATAATTTTTACATATGGCTGAGGACTAACACACTTTTCTTTCCATTTTATGGTTTCTTTCTCTATCTCTGTTACTATTTCATAGCATATATCAGACAATTTTTCTGAAACATTTTCTTCTATATTGGACAGTCCCTTTGTTATATTTTGATTATGTTCATTTTCACGTTTTTCATCTTCTTGAAGATCAGAAGATTTTAATTTTACTTTATTAGATTCCTTTTCATCCATTTGAAACTCTTTTACTGTATTTGATACAATTTCATTTTCAGCTTCTGTATATACTGTTTCTTTATTTTCAATTTTAGAGGTATATTCCAAAATCAGAAGTTTTCCTGAAGGTAGACTGACAATTTCAAGATCACTTTTTGTAATTTCAATTTCTTCCTTTTTAACAATCTCAAATTTTGCTTCATCAGTAATAGGATATTCAATTTGTGATTCCTTTAAAATATCTTTGGTTGGAAATTCCAAAATCTCTTCCTCATCCAATTTTTTAGACTGAGTTATTTCTTTTATTAACTGGTTGAACTTTTCATTCTGATTTTTGAATACTTCCATAATTTGTTTTTTATCTTCTTCTCTCTGTTTGATATCTTCTTCTCTTTGTTTATCCCATTTTTGGTTATATTCTTCTCTTTGTTTGATATCTTCTTCTCTTTGCTTTTGGTCTGCTTTTATAATTTCTATTATCTGAGCTATCATAGCTATCTCTTCTGTTTTCTGAGCTTCTATGTTTACCATTTTTCCTTTGTTTTCTAAATCGGTAAGCTTCTCTCTCCATCCACACCATGACCTCACTCCATCTTCTTTGAAATGCCTGTTTCATTCTTTATGCCATTCATTTTGTTTTGCCTTTCTTTTAAACTTTTATTTCTTTATCCTTCCTGAACAATTTACATCACTATATCATATGCACTGTTCATATCACAGAATCGTGATCTGCTTATGCTTATGAGTAGGCTAGCTAGATCGGACTTCATAGTAAGGTGGCAATGTAATAAGTGCCTATGGTTAGGCTAGCTGAATAAAGCCTCACAGTTGAAAGACAAATGTAACTGGAGCCTACGTTACAGTGCCAAATGTAAGCAGAGCCCACAGGTAGGTTAGCCAGGTAAAGCCTCACAGTTGGACGCCAAATGTAACCGGACCGCCATACAACCATTTTATTATGTCAGTCGTAACAATTTTCTGATGAGCATGCTGTAGGAAGGAATTATCAATTAACATTCCTAGTGCAGATGTTAATGGCACCTACAACAATATTTCCTGCTCATCAGAGGATGTAGTACAATAGAGACTGGGAACATCTAAACATTTATATGTTTGGTTTTCCAAACAGCGCCATTAGAGTTCCATCTCACTACAACCTGACTGGCCTAGGTCAAGTTACGCCAGACATAGCTCAGAGAACATGAGATTCTCATGAACCAGTGCTATAATTGGTGAGTGATGTGATAGATAAACAAAATAGAATTGGATAACTGGACAACCAATTTAATTTTTAGTAACAAAAAAAAAATTTATTAGATAACAATTAAAGAATAAATTTGTAAACATTCTGGTCTAGTAATAATTCATTCCGAATTTAATTAACAATTCATTTTGAATTCACTTGAGAGAAGATAATTATGAAAATCCTAATTCAATGACAGTTCATTAATTTTTTTATGAGAAGAAGCTTGTGATTATACTGATTTAATAATTATTCATTCCGAATTCAGTTAACAGTTCATTTTGAATTCACTTGAGAGAAGATAATTATGAATATACTAATTCAATGATAGTTCATTAATTTTTTTTATGAGAAGAAGCTTGTGATTATTCTGATTTAATAATTATTCATTCCGAATTCAGTTAACAGTTCATTTTGAATTCACTTGAGAGAAGATAATTAGAAGCAGCAAAGCATTTATGGTTTATACAATGATTCATTTGTTCATTTAATGAATCATTATTGACTAATAAATATTTGAGCTCAACAATTCTTGGTTTATAGAGCATTTATCATTTGATAATTGAGGCATTTATAACTTAGCCAATGTAGAAGTATATTTTTACACATAAACTTTATTACACTATAATAAGTTTAGAAGCAGTTAAATATTCATGATGTATAGAGTATTTATCATTTGATAATTGATGCATTTATATTTTAGCCAAATGTAGAAATATGTTCTTACACATAAACTTTATTACATTATAATAAGTCTAGAAGCATTTAAATATTCATGATTTATAGAGTATTCATCATTTATAGAGCATTTATCATTTGATAATTGAGGCATTTATAACTTAGCCAATGTAGAAGCATATTTTTACACATAAACTTTATCACATTACAAGAAACCCAGAAATATCCAAATATTTGTGATTTATACAGTATTTCATCATTTTTGAATTATTACTGATTGGTAGACATTTGAACTCAACAAATTTTTGTTTATAGAGCATTTCATTTAGAAGCAGTCAAGCATTTATAGTTTATGCAATAATTCATTTAAGGTAAGAACCTTATAAGCAGTCAAGCACTTATAACTTATACAATAATTTATTTAAGGTAAGAACCTTATAAGCAGTCAAGCATTTATAGCTTATACAATAATTCATTTTGTAATATTTGAGACTTATGTTTTAATATTTTATAAAAGTTACCTTCCAGTTTTACGGTCCATTTTATTCAAACGAAGGCAGGCTATTTCATTAATAGAAAGTCATGGTGTAGCGTGGAGAGATTGAAGCACTTAATTTATTCCAGTTTCATGATAATTTCTCTAGTAAAACTTTTTATTTTGATTTTCACGTCTTGTTAAAGCCCTCTGTGTAAAACGATAGAGAGAAAAAATTTCTTCTTTCTTCAACGACGTGTCTAATTTGAATACTGCCTCAGTTTAACTCAAGTATCCTTTTTTTTTTTTTTTTAATGATTGGGTAATTAATTTCTTTCTTTTTTTATTGAGACAGATAAAAAAAAATAAAACAAGACGATATAACATTTTATTTAAATCCATCAATATTAAAAATCAAAAATATGATTTTATTTTCCATTTTTAACGAATCACAACTTTATTGCGTTTCCAATTAGACCGAATCACGCTAGACGTTATTGAATGGGGGGGTGTTCTTATGGATATTTATATGAGGAATAGTATTCCTGTTTCAATATATATATATATGGTCTAGCTTTGATATGGCTTCCAGAACATTCTTTGTTGTCACCGCTATATTTGTTTAATGAATCCCTCAGAGCCTCTGTCACAACCTCTCCTACAAACTCTTCATAGATATTACTCTATAAACTCCATCATAAATGTCTGCAGTACGGTTATTATTATCATTAGCAGGGTGAACTTAGAAGTAGCGCCTCGGTCTTAATTAGTTTATATTTGTTTCCAATTGCTCACATGATTTTATGATATAATTGGTACACACATGAGTTTAATTTAAAAAAATTTACATCAAAATTAATTAAATATTTTAATAAAGATATAATTAGTAGATTAAAATCTTTATACATAGTCATGTTAAGCCAATTGAGTTTCTTAAGTTGATGTAAATCCATCCATAGAAAAAATTAATTTATTTAAAATTTGCTTATACGTTTTCATATATTTTATTTTATGTGTTTTCATTTAATAATTAGTAACTGTGTTATAATTATTTAAAGTTGCTTTGCGTCTAGGGTCTGTATCTGTCGATCAATTGTTTACTAGTTAAAAATCTCATTCTTTAGGCTGATGTAGTCTATCGATTACTTATTAGTAAATTCAAGATATTTTAAGTTACCCATTATTAACATATATTCTGGCATCAAAATAAATTTTCCAGATGTGATATGGTATGATATGGCTACTCTTCTAGATTGCATGGAAGTGTGGGTGGTATCCTCAAGTGCTAGTATATATATATATATATATATATATATATATATATATATATATATATATATATATATATATATATATATATATATATATATATAACATTTATTTTGTACAAATAAAATTTATAAATTTTCTAATGATCGTCATTTCACCTTTTGGATAAGTAAACCTTCTTAAATGGAATTAAAACCAACAAAAAATAAATTTAATGTTTTGCTAATTAATGTTTTTTATTATAGATGCACTTTCATTTCAGATCACGAAGGCAACTAATCCCTTAAAATTTTTCATAATCAAAAATCTTGTATATAAAAAAAGTAATTATTATGGTTTTCTTATAACTCATTAAATCATATTCAAAATATGCTTTAAAATTTAAATATATACTTTAAAAAAGTTAAACAATTATTTTAAATTATTACTGTTTGTTAAACATTTTACTAAGTGAATAATTAAAAAGAAAAGCACTAGCATGTGTGTAAATGAAATACATAATAAGCGCATTACAAGTGTGAGGAGTATTTTTAAATGATGATGTTATACATTTAATGTTAGCCATTTTGGAACAAGTTGATATCTTACTGAATTATGATTCATTAATTAAAATAAAATAAATCATCTATCAATAAAGCAATTGAACGTAAAGTATATATTTGTTATATTATAAATGCACTTTATGCAAGTCATAAATGATTTTACTTTTTGTAATTATTTATTTTAAAAAACTTTGAATCGTTTTTGATGAGCTGGATATTTTGCAAAACAGTTTACTATTTTAAATAGTCAAAATAAGATTCAAAGACCCAATTCATAGATCACATGACCTTATCTCTTAAGCTTGTAAATTTTAAACAGTAAGGATTGCCAATTCCTCTACAAGCTTTATGATAAATGGTTAGCCAGAGCCAGCACTTATAATATCTTTGTCAGGAACCCCTCCCCAAACCCTTGACTGTGGTTTCGTGCTAAAGCACGAAACCATGGTCAGGGGTTTGGGGAGTTTACTATTTTTTTTCTATTAAAACTATGTGCTATTGAATAAAAGTTGATTAATACGTCATACTTTAAAATTGTGTTTACTATTCCTTCTTTACTTACTATAAAACAACACTTAGTTTTTAATTGTATAATGATTAATAGTTATGCAGTATTTTTGGATATGAAACTTGTCAGTTTTTTTATAAGTATGAAGTTGCTATTCTTGAAGTCATCATTTTAGAATATCAGTATTACTACGAAATGGTCACAATATAAAACAAAATTAGTTGATACATTTATTTTTTTAAAGTATTTTTTTAATAATTGAAATAGTAAATTGTTCATTTGTTGAAATAAAGGATACAAATTGAAGATAATAATTATGAAAACTATCAAATAAAAAGTTATTATTTGCAATAAAAAAGAAAAATTTAATTAGTTACTGCAGAGTAAAAGAATTTCCAACAAATAAAATATAAAAAAGGATATAAAATTAAAGATATTTCTCATGCTTTCCAATTGCAATATAATGAGAATCAGAGGTTTCTCATCGTCACTAGCCAATAAATATTGGAGACATTAGCAGAGTTGTCTATAGGTCAAATAACTATAACAGATTTGAAACATCAAAAAATAAAATAAAGGAATTATTAAATTTATATGCATCAAAGTAGTTGAAGTATATAGAAGTACTAAGAAGATTTATGATAAAGTGATTCTATTTATCAATTTTTTTACATCTTTAATTGGAAGAATTTTGTGATATATTTAAATAAATAAATGGAGATTACTTGAATCTTCTTTATTCTAGAGAGATTGGTTGTTTTTACAAATAGGATTTCAAAATATAATATGCTACAAAACAAAAGAATGCAATAAAGATTAATAGTAATGAAGTAATAAAAGTTAGCAATTATATGCCTGTTTATAGTATTATTATAGATAGAAATATAGTTGAAATGACATTATATATATATATATATATATATATATATATATATATATATATATATATATATATATATATATATATATATATATATATATATATATTATACTGCTTGAAATAGTCTCCTCACACAACAAGACTAAAAATCAAGCAAAAGTACATCGAATCCAATCATGCTCGAGATACACAAGTCAGGATCAATCCTGGATTCTAACCTGTTTACCTATTATTCGAGTCTCTAACCCTATGAACAACAGTCCTAATGATATAGCACAATTATTTTAATTCCAAGCCCAGAAACACAGTGGTAGAGCATGAGATTGAAATGATGGTGATGATCATGACAAGGCCTAGGAATTACATTCATTAACATTATATTTATTAATGCAAAACTATTTTAGCTAAAAGAAAATAATTTGAACACAGGATTTACATGTTATATATAAGTTTAATACAATATTAAGTCAAATATATATATATATATATATATATAGCTTGCACTTACAAATATGTAATATGATTTTTTCAGTTGGAGAGCTGACTTTAAAGACATGTAGATGTCTAAAAGTTTCAGATCTTCCTCTAACAATTAACTTTTAGATAAATGCTTTGCTTGAGTTGTTTTTTTAAATCTAATGTCCCAACTTCTCACTGAAGAGACCCATAGGTCGAAACCGGTCTGGGGATGGGGACAATCCAAGATAAAAATGATTTGAATGCCTTCTCTTATAGTAGCATTTAACATAAATAAAATAAAAAAAAAGCTTGTTTAGAGCTATTAGCACACTCTTAATATTATATATATATATATATATATATATATATATATATATATATATATATATATATATATATATATATATATATATATATATATATATATATATATATATATATAAATATATATATATATATATATAAATGCAAAACCATAAAACAATACAGTACTAGATTAAATTCAAAATTTTACCAAAATCCTTACACAACCATGGTTTCATCTACTACAAATAGACCTTCTCAAGTGAAAATCAACCTAAAGGAAAACATATATATATACAAACAAACCTTCCCATAATTCATTTCAAACTCCACCTTCCCTTAATATCAAAAGAAGTCTTCATAAGATCAATCTTATGAAGACTTCTTTTGATATTAAGGGAAGGTGGAGTTTGAAATGAATTATGGGAAGGTTTGTTTGTATATATATATGTTTTCCTTTAGGTTGATTTTCACTTGAGAAGGTCTATTTGTAGTAGATGAAACCATGGTTGTGTAAGGATTTTGGTAAAATTTTGAATTTAATCTAGTACTGTATTGTTTTATGGTTTTGCATTTTTATTTTTTGCTAGTATAGTGTTAGACAGTTTTGGTGTTATATATATATATATATATATATATATATATATATATATATACACGTTGCAAAAATATTTTCATGCTTGCAATTACATTATTTCTGTACAAGACTTGGGATTTGTTTTTATGAGATTGCATTATGCTAATTATTTAGTAGATACAATTTTAGTGAGTGATTTATAGCTTGTGTGGGATTGATATATAAATTTAAAGATATTTACAGATATTTTGCTAATGCAGTGGATGCACCAAATTATGAAAGATCATGACCAATTTGGATTATTAATTACATAGAAAGTGCTTCACAGTTTAGCAATAAATGATTTTATAATTAAGTAGGAATATACAATCTCAATCATTTATTTACAGTAATATGGAAAGTTGATATTTTTTTTAATAGCATTGTTCATAAAAAACATCTTTGAAACATATATAGGGAGACAAACAATGCATTACATCTACAAAGCTAAATGAGAAATCAGGAGGCATGTATTGATTTATGTATATGAGACTCATTCACTATTTTGAAAAGGAAAAGTAGTTTGAATTAGGGATACTGAATAATTAATATTTACTGAGTATTTATGAACGATATATTATTTTCAACACATCATTGTGAATAATGAAGTTCAAACAGGCAGTAATTAAATTAATAAGAGGAGTAATAGTAATATCATATTATAAAAAGGAAATCTGGGTTCTATGGTGGTTTGGATACTTTATCATTTAATATATTTTGAACTGAATCAGGGTTGGTATGTCCATACATTTTGGCAGAACAATACCGAATGGAGAGGTTGGGTTTCAAGGGTTCGAGGACAGCTTATGGACTCATGCAGTGCTATCAAATTCCCACACCTTGCATACTACAGAATGCAGTATATATTTCTGTTTTACGAATGATTTTGAGGAAGATGGGCAGGTAGCTTCAGACTTTCGAAGTTCCCATTTGACAAAGCACAAAAGATATATCAATACCATAGTAGATCAAAAAGGTATGCCGACAACATTATATATTACATTAACCAACAAAATTATATTTATTTTGATTCCCATATATATATATATATATATATATATATATATATATATATATATATATATATATATATATATATATATATATATATATATATGACTGTCCAGGCTGTGGCAGGCGGTGATGGTGATTATAATTATACAGTTCACAATTTTTAAAAGAAACTTACAATAACTTCAATAGCAATAAATTAAATCACATCCATCCACAAATAAAGGATTTAAGTAAAACAACCTGGTAAGTGACTTCTGTTAAAATAAGTAATAACTTTATTTATAGATTTTAGATAAAGCCCCCACCACTCTCTAAATTAAACAAATAATAACCCCCCCCTTTTAAAACTAGCTATTTTGGGTGGTATTGGCATATTAATGAAAATAAATTAGATATACTTAAAACAAAATAAGCTAAAATATTTAATAGACCTGCACAAAGCTATATAACAATAATTAAGCATAAAAAAGGATGGTTATGAATACATTAAGCTGCAATGGGATTCTAGAGATAATTTAGTGAGCACACTTACAAGAAAATTAGAAACTCTTATAGGGATTATGAGATGAAAGTTTCAGTACATCTTATTTGGACAAATTACAAAAGGATTTATATATTAAAAGCAGCTCTACACATTGAATGAGTTTACCTCAGGAAATGATGGAGATGCACACACTAGATATACTCTTTCCAGTGTTTTACAGATTGGCAGGCAGGTACAATATAGCAGTGGAGATCAGCACTCAGATGGTCATCTTGTGCAGCCAGTCAGCAGCAGCAGGCAGCAGATGGCCTCCAAGAGGTCCAGAGAAAAGTGATTGCTAACCCTTTACTCACAGTTTATATTTTATAACTTCTGAAAGTTTTCTACTGGATTAATGAATCTCTGAATGACTGAATCTCTGAAAAATTCCTGATGGAATCTCTGAGTCTCTGAAATAAATTTACTGACTGAATAATTTATTTTGTTGTCTGGGCCATTTAATACCTCTTTAAATCCCTTCAAATGCAGTTTCATTTGCCCATGGCTATCCCAGTAATATCTTTAATTTAATTAGTAACATTTTAAAATAGATAAGGTTCGAGACTCCTCTTAAAATATTTTAGATTTTTTTAAAGATTTGTGAAAGGAACTAACAAAGAAATTCCTTATTATTTTAATTGAAATTTTATATTTTTAATTTCAGAAAAATAATCTGAAATAAAACAATATATTACTTCTGCTTAGCAATGATTCTAAAAGTATTTTGAACCTTTTTAATCCCAAATTATAATTAATAATATATAAAAAAACATAATTTTTCAGCAATAATCTTACTAAGATTATTGGATCATATATATAAATATATCACACACATCACTGTTTATTTTTTACTAAATATATTTTTATGGCTACCTTTAATTATTCTATGTACAGAGTGTGGGTAAGATGATATATATATATATATATATATATATATATATATATATATATATATATATATATATATATATATATATATATATATATATATATATATATATATATATATATATATATACAGTGAAGTCTGAATTACAGGCCCTGTAGGAGGTTAGTATGGTCGGCAAAGCATGAAGAGCTTGATGTGATTAGACATTGACTGCTTCAATATATATATATATATATATATATATATATATATATATATATATATATATATATATATATATATATATGCACACATATATAATATATAGAGCATATCAGTAGCTCAAACAAGCTCTTAATTGATGAGTGTGGTAACAGAAAATATTTAAAATCACTATCTGGAATATTCCTATCCCCAGACCAATTGTTTTCAAGCTTATGGCTCACCTCAGTGAGGAGCTAGAATGTTCAGACCCTAGTGTCTGACCTAGTGTCTGAACATTCTAGCTTCTCAATGAGATAAGCCACTAATGTCTGAATGTTCTAGCTCCTCACTTATCAAAACTCATTGGTCTGGGGATAGAAATGTAGCAGATAGAAATTTTAAATATTTTCTCTAACCACACTTTTCAATTAAGAGCTTGTTTGGGCTATTGGTGCACTCTCTATATTACATATTTGTAAATACAAGCAACTATTTGATACAATTTTTTAAATATGTTTTATTAAATTATTTAAAAATCCATGACTTGAACATGTAATACAAACTTTTTTTACAGAATTTGATATGCAGCCTAATATTTTTTTAGATGCAATACCATTAGGTGGATAGTTGAGATCTAAAAAGATATCAAACATGGAAAAGATAGATAATGACATATACTGAAGAGGTGTAGAGTAAAGATATGGAACAAAAGATTTCATTGGACCAATAAAAGTTTAACACATTTTTAATAGTTTTTAAATTATCATAACTAATAATTAATTTAAATATATTTTAATGTGTGAATTTAGTTATTTCATTATATCAATTCTCAACTAAAATAGAATTACATTAGTTTTACTGGTATTTCAATGTAACATTTAGTCCACTTTCCATGAATATTTTATTATAGTCATTCATCAGATTATTGTTGTTGATCAATAAAAGGATCATTTAACATTTTTTCTATTATTTTTTCTTCATAGAATTTAATTAATTAAATTAATAATTTTAAATTATTTCATGTCAATGTATTAAATTTATGATCTTTCTATAAAAGGTTATTTGATTTATAATCTTTATATGCATAACTGTTTAAAAAATATTAAGTTGATTTAAAAAATATAACTTTAAATTCGTTAATGTAATAATTAAAACAGAGGCAAAACTCTCCCTACAATAGTGCTACTCTGTACAAGCATAAGAAATGGTGGTTAAGTGATAATATAATAATACACTGATTTTATTTAATGAGAACTGTATTCTGTTAATTGAGTTTTTAATTTTCATTATAAAGAAGATTGAAAATTAATAAAATATAATTTAAATAATGCTTAAAAATTATTTTATCACTTCAACTAACATTAAATAAATCTACAAAATTACTTACATTATTTTTTTTTCCAATATATTGAAGTCTAATATTGTTACTTTAACTTTAAAAGTTAATATAAAAATCAAATAGTAATAATATATTATTTACCATGATTGTAAATCATACAATCATCAAGAACTACGTTTATAACTATTTAACGTGGCTAAATTAATTAATTCTATATAAAGTTGATTCAATAAAATTTATTTAGTTTCTTAATTTATATTAGTTTTACTTATTCTATTAAAATTTATGAATATATGATTGTCTATACATATTTAATTAAGTATGTCATTTATTTAAATCAAACATAGTTAACTTATTAAATTTCTGTTATATGTAATTAATGAAGACTTTTAATTATAATTTTATATCTTATTTTTCTTTCAACATTTAATTTTGATTTGTTATAAAAAATTAGAAGTAATTTTTGTGTTTTTCAATATTTAATTTATACCTTTATTTACATGGAAAAATAAATTGAAAATGCTACGAGACAAAATAGAAATTACATTGAACATATAGTTAAAGTTTAAAACAAGTGAGAATCTTTTATATTATTATGATTATTACAAGATTTATGAATACAATTAAATCTTGATTCATCTTGGCAATACAATTTGCATCCACATGGGTTTTGAGGATTACATCTTTGGATTTTCAATAAAATGGATGCCAGAAGAGTTTATGAATGGAGAAGATTGAAACTTGCTATTAAAGTTTGAAGATATGCTATCTTAATACAAACTGAGCACTGATTATATATGTGTGTGTGTGATTGTGATCTGAACCAACTGATGACTGCTGCTTTAACAAAAATGTATATATTTGAGATCAATTATCTTTTTCACACATACGTGATCATGTGTGTCAATTGTATAAGATGAATTTGATAGATGTATGGAGCTTGAAAGTTCGAGTTGAAGTCCCTTATAATTACATTAAATTTAGTATAAACAATACATACACACACACACACACACACACATATATATATATATATATATATATATATATATATATATATATATATATATATATATATATATATATATATATATATATATATATATATATATATATATATATATGAGCATGTGTGTTAATGCACATAATGTGAACATTTTATTCTTCAAAATTACATTAAAAATCTTCTATTAATAATGAAAATATGTGCTGCAGTCAAGCACTGAAATTTGCTCTGATTATTACATATAATTGTGGGGCATGAGATTGTTGATTACATATTTAACCTCACATTTACAAAAAAGAATATGTTGGAAACAAGACCTAATATTGTACTTATTTTTCTTAGAGTGAGATTAGTGTTGCAAAGCTGGATCAAATGCAGTACCCTTTTCAATTCATATATTTATTGGTTTATAGTTGTGTAATTTTTTTTTCAGATCAGGTTATTTACCTTTAGTTATAATAATTTGTCTAAGAAAGTTTTTTTTGCATTCCATGTGAACATTATGGAGCTCATTTTAACTTTAAAGTCTGGAAGTTGCTCAATAATGTAATTAAACTACTGCCCAACAAGCTTGTTAAATTAGCTGTAACCAGTAGATAATTAAAGTGTGGTGTAGTGCTATTTATTCCATTTAGTAATATATCTGCCTTCACTTGAAATATGTTCCCAGTTATTGTATGTTGTAGTTGCCCATTTCCACTATCATTGGTATTTGATTAGATCTGACATTCAGATCAAACTTTATAAAAGTTTAGGTCCTTGCAATCTTATTAGCATCCATCTTAGATTTGGAATGGGTTACATACTTTTCTTTAGATCATAGTTAACAGAGATTTACATTCTTTAGTGTAAGAATCTGATCATTCAATTTTGTAATATAACATTAGAGAGGACCATTCTCAATATTTGACAACTGTTATTACTTTCTAGTTTACTAAGTTCTCTATTACTTGTTTGATGTTGCATTCTAAGCAAGAACAAGCTTCACTCTTTCTTAAAGCACAATATCAAGAGGTATTTATCTTTCTATACTCTAATTGGAATATTTTCAGGATTTTAGTCAGTATTTCTCTTTTGGCATTAATTTTATTGTTCATTACAACTAAGAATAGAACAATTATCTTCCTGTTATAGGTTTTAAATTATGTTTGAAAATAAAATTAACTCAATTCTATTATAACAGGTATCATCACTCACTGTAAATTTAATTATGCTTATTATTACAATGCATTTTCAATTTAATGGTCAATTACTTTTATTCATCATGAAAGACTTGAAATTTTCAAGCTGTTTTTTATCATTTTTTTAATGTGTATTATCCATTGAAAGTTATTCATTAGTTTTTTAAAAATCCTTTTTAATGACAAGTTAGCCCAAAATCATATGTGCGCTATAATATATATATATATATATTGTACCCTCACTTCTCGATATATAATATAATTTAAAATATGACTAGCTCAATTAAATCATTATGCTTGGCTAAAAATATATATAACTATCTTTAATATATCTTTATAATACTACATCTTATTAAATTTATTATAACTTATCCAAAATTAATATAATTCAATATAATGTACTAATTAAATAAGTATTTACTAAAATCATGAGACTGTGAAGTGAAGTTACAATTGGTAATTGAATTTACATTGAGTCAATGTCTTTCCAAGACACTGTCTCAATGGCATAAGAATACCATTACCTCTTTATTATCTCATTACTAACTCTACAGCACTCTTATGACTTTTATAAATGAATTATCTTTAATAATAATAGATAAATAAATCTCAATCTTTTGTTAAGGAAATATAATTAAACGATCTCAGGTTCTTCTAATTATCTTAAAGTAATAATAATTCATGTAGATAGGAATGATAAGGGATTTAATATCAAACCTAAATACACCTAACTTATTCTAGTAATAATAACTAACAATAATAATCTTTAGTGTATAGCTTAATCTTATCTATTTTATTATACTATTAATCATTTAGAAAATAAGTAAATCATATACATGTCTTTCATTTCCATATAGTATCTTAATTTTAAAATATACTAAAGTTTTATAATTTAACAATCTGTGGCAATAAATAATATTATACTCTTATATTGTGCATTATAATTACTTTGTGACCATTGTAATATTATATGTTAATGTCGATCAATTTCTATAAATTATATTAATAAAATATTGTGTTTCTTTCTAAAAATAATAATAATAATAAATTCATATTGTGCAAATATTATGTTTATTCAAATTATCTGTTGTCAAATGCTGTGGTGTAAAATAATGAATTCGACACATTTTTTTAAAAAAACAACTTAACAAATTTATTTACATTAACTTTAACAAATAACTTATTTACACTATTTACATTTAAAGTGGAAACCAAAGAAAAATAAAATAAAAAATAATAATACAAGATTTTTTTACACTGTTATTATTTCCATAATCATAAATAGATAATTTATACATTTCTTAAAATGTTCTATCAATAACATTTAATTAAGTTTATGACTTTAAATTTTAATAAACATCATTTGTCATCAATTAATACAAGAAAAGGTTTTATGTGAAATATCATTCATGTAGCATATATGTAAATAAACAGACTTTAATAATTAAAATGCTAATTCACTTAGTCTTACTGCTATTTATATTATAATGTACTAGTATGTATTACATTTACTATTAATATTACTCAAGTATTAATTAATGTATAAACTGATATAACTTTGTAATATAATAACAATTATTGATTATAATTATTTATGTCATTCCAATGTGATTTCATATTACATGTCTTACCAAAATATGCAATACGTATATGTTCTTTTAAAATAATATTTTAAATTATTCAATAATTTCAAATTTTATAAAGTATTATGTTAAATAAAATTCTATGATTCTTTTATATTAAACTATTACTCTTCTTTACTTGTTATTCCTATTTCTTCCTAATAAACTTCTATCTACAAATATCATTTTAACCTTATTTAACTTCAGGAAAACAGATGACCAATTTTTAAAAAATAATAATTATCCAAAATCTCTTATACCTCATCATCTATATACGATAAACCTTCAATCAAAATATAAATTTCTATGTAAAATTAACTTAACTTATCTAATAAAATAAAAAAATAAAATATAGATTTTTATTATATCTCTTACTAACTTGAAAAGGAAAAAAATAAATAAATAACTTACAATAATATAATAAATCTAATTCCTAATATTGTAGCAGAAACATTAAAATTTATTCACGAAAGAATCATATAATTATTTCTAGGTTCTCATAATATGTTGTACTAAATTTACATCATCAATTTAAAGTATGCATATTAAAATAAAACTGTTATTGCTAATATTGTGCGTGTATATTCTTTAAATATTTATACATCCATTCAACAATCAAATAACATTTGGTTGATCTAAAGAAAACATAGCAAATACATCAAATTATTATTATTACATAATTTTTTACCATAAATGATACTTTAATGTACAGTCCGTCACACGATGTCCTCCAGGATTACAGTTTTACAAGATAATTTCACATTTACACTCAACAATTATTCTTTAAAATATTACGTGTTGTATAATTATAAAATAAACTTTATGCAATGAAATGTTATATTAATATTTAGCTTATTTTTTTTAAAAAAAAAATGTAAATGTACCTTTCCTATCTTTAATAAATCAATAATTAATTAAATATTTATGTTAGTTAATAAATAAAAAACATATTACATAAAATCCAATGGTGTCTTCTTTCACCCATAATTGTTCTTTTTCCTAGGCACAAATTTTCACCAAAACATTACTTCCTTTTCCGGTACATCATGTGTTTTTAAAAGTTTTTTATGAAAAAATGAAAACGTTCTTTTTTTTTTTTAAAAATAAAAATAAAAATAAAAGTCAAAGTCAGTTCCACCATAAGAATAAAATAATAATTAAAATAGTTTATAGAATCCGGATTCACTTCTTTTAAGGAAAAAATATTATTATTTAAAAGTTATTATTTTTTAGAATTAGTCTATAATTTACAAAGTTCTTATTTAATTATTTTAATTTGATTTGGATATCCACGTATATTTTATTTGTGCATTCCTTAACGAATATTTAGGTAAGATTAATTTTATATTCTTCTGTATGACCAGCGTTCAGACTTTACTAATATAATAATTTTATTTATAGGTACTTCTTTACCCATTAAATTTCCAATTTATTTGCCTTTTAAAACTGTCAAAATTTAGTCTTTTAAACCATAAAGACTTAACAAGGCAAGTATTTATGTAATCAGTATTATTTACCATCTTTACTAAGTTATATACTTAGATTTATAATTTATAAATACTTTCTTCATAAAGAAGTATTTCTCATTCTTTTAAATATCTGTTTTATAAAAATTAATTACAATCAGCTTTTAAATTTATATAAAGTCCAACATATTACTTTTATGCATCTAGTAACTCTCCTAGTTAATCCAGCGTTTGTTAAATTTTTAGTATAAAGTCTCCAATACATTCTATCCTTATACGATGTCTTCATGACTATTTGATAGTAAATTGAGCTTCAATAGAAACGATCAATAGGAAATTATAATTAAATTAGCACTGCATATTTGTCGGTAAACTTTTATAAATTATTTTAAAACTACTCTCTTATAATTTTTAAAATGATTATGAGAGCATCTATAATTACTTAGCTATTTCTAATAGCACACTTTACTTTAAAAATTACAATCACAATCCCCCTCCGAACAATTGAACCTTGGTTTTATACCGGAAGAAACTCCCCATTTGATTGGTAATTAAACAATCAACTTGGTAGCTTATTTACATATTTTACCAACAAGACAGAATAAAAAATAAATAATGACTTATTTAATATTTATTATTTATCACATTATTAAATTCTTAAATTAATCCTTATCGTTTATTTAAATCCATTAAATATTTTTTTAAAATATACTTTCTTACTTTATTTCACTTTTAACTTTTATAAGATTATTTTTATAAATAAATTAAGTCTATTTTTATTCGTTATATTTTTAAGCAGTATTTTTTAAAAATCAGATTTAATATTTCACATTAATTATTTTTATTTTTATTTCGCGATAGCCAATATAATATTTATAAATTTTATAACAGAATTTGAAAATAGTTTTGCAACTTTACTAAAAAAACACTCCCAAGCATGTGTGTATGTGTTTAACTAACATCTGTTTTACAACAATGCTACAATTGCTTGTAATAATCTAAAAATAAACTAACAATTTCATTTTTAAAAATAAATATTTTTAAAATAAATAATATCTTATAACAACTTTTAAAATAATACTTCGATATTATTAAAATCAAATATTAATCTTCTATTATGTACTACTAATAATTAAAATATTTATATTCACTTATTAAATATTAATCTTTATCAACAGTAAATATATGCATTTAATTTTAACTTGTCTTTTTAAAAACTTTTAACTTTAAACATTTATTTATTAAATTTATTAATGCAGTATTGATTATGGCCAGTTTTCCCAACCATATTCTATTATCATCCCTATTGAAACGTCTCTCTCAAACATCAGCACAATTTTCACATATCAAATATTCATAGATTACTTTAATTACACTTTTAAAAGATTGTTATAAATAAAATTAACATCATATAGCTAAATATATCTTAAATTTAAAATTTTTTAAATAGATTGACACAACAATTTATGGAGACCCATACAAAAGGGCACAATATATATATATATATATATATATATATATATGTTGAAATAAAGATTTTCACGGGTTGTATATATAAAAGCCAAATTTTGCTGGTTCATCCGTATTAAAAATTTTAAATAGTGATATTTTAACATTTCGACTTGGTCACACAAGTCATCCACTGTAAGATAAAAGGTAGAAAGATGTTTGTAGAGGCATTGCAATCACTGATTTGAATAAATGTTAAAGTTCCACCAATAGCAAAAATGTTACATTTAAAAATGTTTTTTTAAAAAAATCTTTCCAAATAGGAGGAAGTTTGCATGTATCATCTTGCTTATTAATACAATCTGGCCTTTTAAGTATCTCAATGGCTTCTCTACTTTTGCACTGGTAGAGATTATCACATTTGTATATGATACTGGTACTAGAAAAATCATTTTTATGACCTGAATCTATAGTATAAAGTGAGAGTGCTGATGATGATGAGTGTTGTTTAACTGCATTAGCATGCTCATCTCTCCTAACACTGATGTGATGACTACTCATACCTATGTAAGAAGCTTTACAATTTTTACATGAGATTTGATAAACACCATGAGATTCAAGAGGATTTGAATCCTTAGACTTGGTTATTATATTGCTAATCTTTTGCTGAGTATAAAATGCTGTATCTATATTATAGTGTTTTAATATATGCCCAATAGTAGTTCTTTTTACATATGGAACACAAATCCTAATAGCTGATTTATCATCTTTTTGTTTCCTATTTTGTCCATTTTTGAGTCAGCTCTTGATAAAATAGATTCTTTTTCGGGTGATTTGGCTAGAGCAGAAATTTGCAATATTTCAAAAAAAGCTTCCTAAAAATAATATTTCAAAGAAAGAAAGACAAGCATTAAATAATATAAAATTGGACAAATCAATTGTTATACTTCCAGCTGATAAAGGTAATGCCACAGTTGTTATGGATCATGATAATAAAATCTTAGATCTCCTTAATGATAAAACTTATAGATTATCAAAAAGAGATCATACTACATATTTAGAAACTACAACAAAAGTTATTATTAATAAATCGCCTATTGAAACAGAGATAGAAAATAAAATAATCCCTCATGAAAAGTCTTGTGTCTGTCCAAAATTTTATGGACTTCCAAAAATTCACAAACCAAATACCCCCTTCATCCAATAGTAAGTGCAATAAGATCTCCAAATCACATTTAAGCTAGATATTTATCGGATTTTATTAAACCTACAATCTCATCTATTAAATCCTATATTAAAAACTCTTTTCATTTTATTTCTGTTTTAAAAAGTTTAAAAATTAATGCTAATGACATTCTGGTCAGTTTTGATGTCGTTACTTTGTTTACAAACATTCCAATTGATGAAGATTTAAATATAATCTCACAACGTTGCAATTTACCAGACCATATTATCGATTTGATTAAACATTGTCTCTTGAATACATATTTTGTATACAATGGACATCATTACAGATGAGTTTTTGGTACTCCTATGGGCTCA
This sequence comes from Epiperipatus broadwayi, assembly GCA_028023455.1. Classification (NCBI taxonomy): domain Eukaryota; kingdom Metazoa; phylum Onychophora; class Udeonychophora; order Euonychophora; family Peripatidae; genus Epiperipatus; species Epiperipatus broadwayi. Next base: position 25,290 of record JAQFVV010007446.1, on the reverse strand, counting down.
CCTATCTCAGGAGTAATAGCTAATTTATTCATAGAAAACATAGAAACTTGTGCTTTAGAACCATCATCTTTAAAACCTCTTATTTGGCTCAGATACATAGATGACACTTTTGTCATATGGCAACATAAAAATAATAAATTAGATGATTTTTTCTTACATTTAAATAATATGCATCCTCATATTAAATTTACAATGGAGACAGAGTCTGATGGAAAACTCCCTTTTCTTGATGTTCTAGTCACCAGAACACCAAATAGTTTATCTTTTTCGATTTGCAGAAAGAATACACACACGGACAGATATTTACACTTCCTTTCTCATCATCACCCAACTCAGATAGTTTCTATAGCCAAAACTTTTTTAAATAGAGCAATTAATCTTTCATCCAATTTACATCTGTGAGAAGAAATAAATCATATTAATAGTGTTTTATTAGCAAATAGTTATGATTATAAATTTATAAAAAAAAAGCTTTATTTCAAGCCCAAAATGGACAAAATAGGAAACAAAAAGATAATAAATCAGCTATTAGGATTTGTGTTCCATATGTAAAAGGAACTACAGACAATATTGGATGTATATTAAAATGGTATAATATAAATAAAGCATTTTCTACTCATGAAATGATTAGCAATATAATAACTAAGCCTGAGGATTCAAACCCTCTTGAATCTCATGGTGTTTATCAAATCTCATGTAAAAATTGTAAAGCTTCTTACATAGGTATGAGTAATCATTGCATCAGTGTTAGGAGAGATGAGCATGCTAATGCAGTTAAACAACACTCATCATCATCAGCACTCTCTCTCCATACTATAGATTCAGGTCATAAAATTGATTTTTCTAGTACCAGGATAATATACATATGCGATAATCTCTACCAGTGCAAAATTAGAGAAGCCATTGAGATACTTCAAATGCCAGATTATATCAATAAGCGAGATGATATATGTAAACTTCCTCCTATTTGGAAAGATTTTTTTAAAAAAACATTTTTAAATTTAACATTTTTGCTATTGGTGGAACTTTAACATTTATTCAAATCAGTGATTGCAGCACCTCTACAACCATCTTTCTACCTTTTACCTTCCAGTGGATGACTTGTGTGAGCAAGTTGAAATGTCAGAATATCACTATTTAAAATTTTTAACATGGATGAACCGCTAATGTATATATATATATATATATATATATATATATATATATATATATATATATATATATATATATATATATATATATATATATATATATATATATATATATATATATATATATATATATATATATATATATATATAATCAAAACTACCCCAAATCTAAAATTAAACCAGACCAGCATAAAAATAATATTAAAACACAACCTAAGGTTTCACTGCTACAAGCAGACTTCTCAAGTGTAAAGAACTAAAAAAAAAACTACACAATATATATACTATTAAAAACTATGCACAAATCCATTCACTTCCCATCCACCCTTAATATTAAAAGAACTCTTAAATAAGTTAATTGCTTCAGAATAATAAATTTTCAATAATAAAGACTCTTTAATTATTCTTTTGATTTCATTTCTCTCAAAGAAGACAACTTTAGTTTCATCAAAATCAATAGTGTGTAAGAGTTCTTTTAATATTAAGGGTGGATGGGAATTGAATGGCTTTGTGGGTAGTTTTTAATAGTATACACCTGGGTCTCTTTTTACACGGACTTATTTCACACGATTTTGAAGTTACGTGATTCGTGTTTCACCAGAAGTGTGTTAAATAAGTCCACGTAAAAAGAGACCCAGGTGTATGAACTCCAATAATGTGCTATTACTTTAAATAATAAATTTCGTGCACTTACGTTATATTGAAAGTAATAGCACATTATTGGAATTCGACTTTCATCTTAGTAATTTCAATATTTTCAGTGCTTTATAATAGTAAGATTTTATGCAATAATGAAATTAAAATCATAATTTTTACATTTTATGTATACGCACATTAAATTTTACAAGATTATAATGTAAATTTGTTCAAACATTGTACGTGTTAAATTTGCATTTTAAATCACATTCTGTTTTTGCTTTTTAAAAAAGAACGTAATCAATTATTAATAATTTAGTATCCACAAGTTTATTTTTAAAAGGTCAGTAATAGCAGTGGACATAATTATAATAATTTGACAATTAAAATCTGATTTTTAATTGTAATTAACAATTTAAAAATTACTTACTGCAACTTGAAATTAATGTGAAATTTGATTTTTAAACTGAATTGAAAATTAAAGACAAAAATAAGAATTTAATTTTTAGTTGTTAGTTTGATAAACAATTAATAAAATCATCGTCTCAAAGATTAATTACTAATTATGTTGTCACCAGAAAACCACTGTTACATGAGTGTGAAGTTGGCTCTAGTTGTTTGCAAACGAATGTGTTTGTAAATTATGCATAAAAATATATTATTTTGAATAAAATTAAATATTATAGTTAAAAAAGTTTGTCTTGTATCAATTTTTTTCAAATTTGAAATTTTTTATTAGTCATATTTTATTTCCTTATTTTTTTTGTGTGTGAATTTTAAAGTAATTTTACGTTGGTGCTTTGATTTTATGCGAATTTTGAAAAATCACAGACCGCATCCCCTTTTTTCAAGGTAAGTTACGTCTATTTTTGCGCAATTTCATTTGCGTGTGTTTTCTGAGGAACCTATCTATCGCGTAAAATGAGACCCAGGTGTATATATTGTGTAGTTTTTTTGTAGTTCTTTACACTTGAGAAGTCTGTTTGTAGCAGTGAAACCTTAGGTTGCGTTTTAATATTATTTTTATGCTGGTCTGGTTTAATTTTAGATTTGGGGTAGTTTTGATTTTATATTGACTAGTTTAGCATTTATGCTTGTAATGTTTACATTTTAATGAGATTTTGCATTTAAGAATAGTTTTGCTGATGTAGTGTAAAGATTTTTTTTTTACTTTTATTATTGATATTTTATTATTGATATTTATTATTAACATTTTATTATATATATATATATATATATATATATATATATATATATATATATATATATATATATATATATATATATATATATATATATTTGTTTTTAATTATTGATATATTTGAATGTCATTTATGTATATTATGTTTGTTGTTTGAGTTTGGATTGAAAGAGTATATTTGTGTTTATTTAGTTATATATATATATATATATATATATATATATATATATATATATATATACATATATATATATATATATATATATATATATATATATATATATATATATATATATATAGTGTGTGTATGTTTTATTAGGTTTTAATTATAAGGGTATTGGTAATTTGGGTTTTTAGTATGGGTTTGTGGAGTTTAGTTTTTAATAATTTTCCATTTAATGATATTAGAAGGATTAAAAATTTGTCTAAATTGAGTAATAGGATAGAGTCTTTACGATGGCAGATTTATTTTCTTAAAAAATGTAGGCAATTTAGTGTTTTTCCTAGGTGCTGTGTTATTAATTTTAGTAGAAATAAAAAGTTGCTTCAAAATAAAAAAATAGTTTTTAAGTTACAAACATATATATTCAATAGTTTTTTAAAAGATACTTTTGTAAGGTTTTATAAATTTATTTATCTATATAAAAAGAATAGATATTATTTAGAAAGGAGGCAAGATTTTAATTATTCAATTTTGAATTTTTTTATGAGACAATTTAGACAGAATAGGTCAAATTTCTATTGTAAAAAATATGAAAGAAAATTAAAGTGATTATTTGGGAAAGTTAATAAAGTTTATTGTAGTGATAAAGGGTATGAGAATAAGGTTTCTTAGGATAGAGTTGTTAATCTTTCGGATTTGAAGTTAAATGATAGAGAATTAGATATTCTTGGTAAAGGCCCTAATTTTGTTCAATTTCATTCAAAAAATATAGTGTTTGATACAATTATGTCTATTGAATCTAGTAATTTGGGTGATGAGCAGAACGTTGGTATTCAATCGATTTTGAATAAAAGTTTAAAATAGAAAGAAAAATTTGTTATTAATCCTGCTGAGATTAAACATCTTAAAAATAGGTTAATTGCTAATGATGTAATAATTTTTCGTGAAGACAAAGCTGGTAGGTTTGTTATTATGAAAGGAGATGAATTCTAAGAGAAAATGGATAAAAAATTAAATAATGGTAAATATATGTTGTTAGACAAAGATCCAGGTAATTTGATTAAAAGAAAATTGATTCATATTATGAAGAAAATAGTTAATTTAAAATTTTTTGATAGTTGATTATTTAAAATGCTATCCTAATGATTTTACATCATCTAAGATGTTTGTCAATATTAAAACCCATAAAGATGATTTTCCTTTAAGATTTATTTTTGATTTTACAGGTAGTGTTGTAGAGGGTATTTCTAGATTCTTGAATAATTTTTTAAAACAATTTGTTGATTTTGGTCAGTACACAGTTTCTTCTTCTTTTCAGGCTTTTGATAAGATTAATAATTTTAAAATGGAAAGTAATTGGGTATTTGGAAGATTAGATATTGAAAATATGTATCAGTCTGTTAATAGGTTAAGCAGTATTGATGTTCTTTTGTCTGTATTGATTAAGAAAAGTTCTTTATCAAAAAATAAAATTAAGGTAATTAAAGATTTGCTTTTGTTATTGGACGATTCTATGTATTTTACTTATAAAGGTAATTTTTATAAGATTAAGGAAGGGTGGATAATAGGTTATATTATTTCTCCTTTAGTATGTTCAGTTTATATTAGTTTTATGGAAGAGAAAATTATTATTAAAAATAATTGTTTATATGTAAAATTATTTGTAAGAAATGTTGATGATTGTTTATTTGTAGTTGAGAATGATAAATTGTAGGAATTTGTAAATGAGTTTAATTGTTTTGATCCTTCTATAAAATTTGTGTTAGAAGGAGGGGGGTTAGATTTTGGTAAGTTAAAATTTTTAGATCTCTTGGTGATTAGAAATATAGAAACTAATTGTTTATTGTGCAGTCATTTAGTTAAAAGTAAAGAATTAAGATCTATAATTAAACCTGATAGCTATCAGTCTGTATCTCATAAAGTAGTTGCTTTAATGAATTATTGTCATAGGAATATTAAATTAAATAATTCTAGTGTGTTAGCTTTGTTTCAGAAATATCAATTTTATAAAGATTACTTGAGTGTTGGATACTCTGATAAATTTGTTAAAAGTATTTTATTTAATAGTAATATTTGTAAGGATGTAAAGGTTAAAGAAAAATATGATTTTATTTCTTTGACATTAAAATTGTGTGTAGAAATAGTAATTTGTTTGGAAATAAGAAAATTGCTTGGGAAAGGGGTGTTACATTGAATAACTTATTAAATAATACAAAAGAAGTTTTTGATAGAAAGACTATTCCTGGTGTAGCATATTTTATTCCTTGTTTATTTGTAAGAAGGTTTACATAGGTCAGAGGGTTTGAGTTTAAATGAAAGAATAAAGGTTCATAAAAGTAGAGTTAAAAATAGATATCTTAGTTCTGCTTTGTATGTCCATGAAAAAGATACAGGCCACACTATTGATTTTGATGAAGCTAAAGTTTGTCTTCTTTGAGAGAAATGAAATCAAAAGAAGAATTAAAGAATCTTTATTATTGAAAATTTATTATTCTGAAGCAATTAACTTATTTAAGAGTTCTTTTAATATTAAGGGTGGATGGGAAGTGAATGGATTTGTGGGTAGTTTTTAATAGTATATATATTGTGTAGTTTTTTTGTAGTTCTTTACACTTGAGAAGTCTGCTTGTAGCAGTGAAACCTTAGGTTGTGTTTTAATATTATTTTTATGCTGGTCTGGTTTAATTTTAGTTTTGGGGTAGTTTTGTTTTTATATTGACTAGTTTAGCTTTATGCTTGTAATGTAATATATATATATATATATATATATATATATATATATATATATATATATATATATATATATATATATATATATATATATATATATATATATATATATATATATATATATATATATATATATATATATATAGATTTCATATTATTATTTTTGGGATATTCCATGTTGTAAACTTGCTAAATAGCTGATGTTTCGGTACAATAACAAGTACCTTTTTCAAGGTGTTCTTTTTCTCAAATCATATGAATGCATGTGAGATTTAAAATCGTTTTTATCTTTTTGTTTTTCCTCATATTTAAATCCTATTGGTTGAAAAGTTTTAACTTTTATTTTGTCCTCCAATAGTTTCTTCAAAATGTTATTAATCTTTAATTCACACCTTTCATTTATACTTTTGGGCTATTAAACTTAGTGACAGTTCAAAGCTTGATTCCACTAATTATTTAAGCCTGTTTTTATTCTAGGTTTTTTACTAAGATTTGTTTTTAGATATTTATTCTTTTATTTTTTTTTATTTATAAAAAGGATATTTGAGTGTTTAAGATTTTATTTCTAATTTTTTCCACCCCATTCTTAGTAAAAAAGCTTTATTCTCTTTCAAAAGAAAATATAATGCAATCTTTTTATTTTATTACATTTTAAAATCTACTTAACAATTTCTCTAACTATTCTTCTAGTCTTAATAAATTTAATATATTTTTAAATTATGAAATATGTAATGCATATATATGTGAATTTTTTAACATACATCTTATTAGCATTACACTATAAATGCTGTATAGAACTGCTTACCAATATTTCTACTTCTATTTGTCAGTTGTGTGACTATAAATAAAGAATCTCCTATATGCCTATCCATTCTAAAAATGTCCTTACATTTCTCTCACTATATTATTTTTTACCACCCATTTCACTATTCTTCCAGACAGCATATACACCTTTATCCCAATTTAGCAATGACAATTGTTTCTCCATAACTCATCATTAAGCAATAATATTGTATACAGAATATGCATTTATAATGGGATCTATGCAAAAAAAATGGTCACTTCCAGTCGACTTAAAATATTTACATTGATTTACAAGGTCAAATATTTTTTGATTTTTTTCATGGCTATGATGACTAAATATGGTATCTACAAAGAAAAGTTTTATAACACTAGGAAAAAATGCATATTTTCACTGTTTAAAAAGTACAGTACAACAAAAAGAAAGAGAAAGTGAAACTAAATTTAAATTTAAGAGTTTTTATATTTTTCTGCAGAAGTTTTTCATCGTAATGAAAATAAAATTCAGACTGAAGTGCATTTTTTTATTAATTTTGTATTACAGTACTTATTACTGTACTTTTATGTTTATTACTTATGTGAAATTATTCAAATGAACAAACAATGTTTAATTAATAAATTATTTAATTGAACATAAAGACTCATTACTGTACTGCAGAATAACAAAAGGTTTAATGCATATGGTAAATTAGTCAACTTTAAAAAAAAAATCAACTTATTTTAAAAGAAAAAATCTTTTTAATTTTCTAAAACATACGCTAGGTTTATTTTTCTTACTGTATATTTTTAGTAATGTAATAATGCCCCCCCCCCCCCCATTCATGTAGAAAGATTATTTATTAACACTTATTTTAAATGCAATCTGTTTTCCTTTTTATACTTTTTTAAAAAAAAAAGTTTTTCTTTTGATTTGAAACCACTTGAGTGTATGTAATTAAGGAACACACACACATTTAATTTAATATTAGTATTTAGTATCTTCTTGAAAATTTGTGATGATGGTATTTTAGTTGTACTGTTTTTATCATCTAATATAAGTGTTGAATGTCTAAAAAAATTAACTTTATTTAAATAATCCAAGTACTGTATATTATATTTAAATAAAGTTTATTTTTTCTAAAGACATTCAACATTTATATGTATACAGTATTATAGATTCAGTAATTATTGTATATATATATATATATATATATATATATATATATATATATATATATATATATATATATATATATATATATATATATATATATATATAAAGTTTATACATTCTATATTCAAAATACTGAATGCAGCACTAACATTATGTTTTATGAATAAAATATTGTATGTGCTATACAATTACAGTAATGTCATTACTGTTGTATGTATTATAGTAATGTACTATTGTTTTTGAGTAAAATGAATTTAAAATACCTATACTCTAATGTCATCAGTGGTGCGAAATTCAAGATGGCTGCCCCCAATTTTTTTTTTCAAATTTTTTTTCGATCGTTATAGTGAATAATCGATTGTAAATCAAAGTAGTGGGAACAAATTGATGATGATTGCTATTGTGAAATATTGATAAATAGCCAATCACTAAGCAGGATAAAGGTGTATACTAAAACTTTATATAATACTGATATTACCACTACAAATCTATAATTGTATATCTTTCTATGGTCCTTACCATTTCCTTTAAATAATAACCATGCTCTTATATTATTCCAGTTATAAATTCAGTCTTTTGTTCTATCTTATTAAAACATGAAAGTATATTTAATTTTGCCATATTCCCACATGTGTTACCATTTTTGTTACCCATCCATCCAAAATTCATGCTTTTTCCACTTTTCAAATTCTTTTTTGCCTCATTCAATTCTTTTTCTCCTCAAATTTAGTAATAATATTTCTCTCTCTTACATTCATTTTTTAATATATTTCTAAAAATTTTTACTCCCATGTCTTTCACTTTTATTGATATCATCCAATTGTTTACTATTTAGTTTTATTCTCTCTATGTAATTATCTATTTCAGCCATCTTTTTTATTTAAATAATTTCCCCATTGAATATTACCATCTTCTTCACCTTCTTTGTTTTTAATAGCACATTTACCCTCTATTTTACACTTTAACTAATTTTTATTTTTCTATTATTTTAGTGGCTAAATTACAATCTAATTTATTTTCCCCCCAAAATGCAGTGTCTGATTAATTGCTGTCCAAAAAAGGGTAAAATTTAATTTTATTTTTTTATTAAAAAACTACCATAACTTTTCTGATATGTAAAAAAAAAGCCCAAAGAAGCCAGTCACTGATTAATTACTATCCAAATAATTCTCCATTATATTTACTCTTATTTGTTATTAAAAAAGTAAATTTTATATATACTCATACACAAAAAGAGTGCACTCTAATTTACTCCCCCTCCCCAAATGCAGTGTCTGATTAATTACTGTCCAAAATAAGGGTAAAATTTAATTCAATTTTTTGTTAAAAAACTACTATAACTTTTCTGACAAATAAAAAAAAATCCAAAAAAAGCCTGTCTCTGATTAATTACTGTCCAAATTAATTATGGTTCCCAAAAAAATCAAAGTCCCCTTTCATTGTAAAATTTTGTTTGAATTACTGTCCAAAAAAAACTTGAATTTACTATTATTTGCTATTTAAAAATAACATAATTTTTATTGACACACACACAAAAGTCATTCTCTGATTAATTACTGTCCCAAAACATTTGTTTACAGTTTTATATTTTGTTTGAATTTTTTAATTTTATGAAAATCATAATTCTATAAAATCACTGGCTGGGGAATGTTATGTCAATATGTTTTTGCTTAGCACCAATGACATCAAGTGGCTGACATGATAGATCAGAACACTACCTTATTTTCCATCATATTACTAAGCATTTCTATTTATAATGAAATTATGATCACTATTATATGTTCTCTCTTCATTATCAAACATTTTAATTATCCATACTTTATTCATTCCCTCTTTATCTATTAATACATAATCTACTGTGTGAAATATATTATTTCTAGACCATGTGTATTTCCCTCATAAATATTTGATAAATTTTTAATGCTCAAATTTATTCTCTGACAAAAAAACTTTCAAAAGCTGTCCATTCATGTTATACAAGTCATCAATTTTTTCAATATGCCCATTCATATCCTATATAAATGATTATTTTTCAACATTTTTTTGAAACTTTATATATCCTTAAATAAATATTCATATATGTTACTATTCTAAGCTATTATAATTTGAATATCTCCAGTGGTCATATGTAATATTTGACCAACCATCTATTCTTGTCTTTCTAACCTTATCTCAAATCACAAATGTTCTTGACACTTTACAGTATTTACATATTTTTTAACATAACTTCTATAACATAACCTTTTTTTTCTTTTTATTTTTTATTTATATATTGCCATATCAAATTTTCCAGTGTAGGTTCCTTTTCTTCTCTTAGATGTGCTTCCACTACTGCTACCACCATGCATAATCAAATATCCAATTTTAACAATTTCTTTATTTACTATTCCTTTATAAATGCTTTTGACTCTTTCTTCTCCATTACATTTATAATTAGTTTGCTTATCATTAGTTTAATAGACTCATCCCCTTTCCATATGTACATTTATATATGAACCAGCAACCCTTTGTTTACTTTTTACATACCTTCTATTCTTAACCTTCTTTTTGATAATACTATAATCAACCCCACCCTCTATAAGTTTTCTAAACTATATTTTTTATAAATCAAAACCCCTAATGCATCACTTCTTTGTTTTTCTAAATGTACTTTATCTTTACTGTATAACTCGTTCTTAATAATAAAAAATACCAGATATTCATAATCATAACATTATTTCTGTCACATAATTTTTTCAATCTTTCATTTATAGAACATGCTCAATTTAACACACACACACAAATATATATATATATATATATATATATATATATATATATATATATATATATATATATATATATATATATATATATATATATATATATATATATATATATATTGTTAAATCTTAGTCTTAATACTATTATCAATACTCTTCAGTTAACCTTATTCAAACTACTAATCAATTCTTTATACTCATGTATTACTCTCTCTCTAGTTGGTCTGATAAATTATTTGTCCCCACCATAAAATAAACTTCTCCACTCCCCTGTTTATTTATTTTATCTGTAATATCCCTAATTCTATCTCCAAGCAAATATGTTCTTACATATCTATTTCTATTTCCCTTGCAATTACATCTTTACATCATCTAAATAGTGAATGCCCTAGCAAGACTATCTTCTAACTTACTTTCCCTAATTCATCTCTGTAACATTTACTTCAATCTTCTGAATTTCTTTTTCTATTTCTTCCTTATTGTTTCTATTTATTAATTCTTTAATATATATTGTCCATTTCTTTTGATTTTCCCTTTAAATTATCTAAACTTCAAAAAGCATTTTTTAAATCTATTTTGTCACATTTATACATGATTTGCACAACGATACACTTCAATGAAAAACCTTATCACATACTGTTACATGTAAACTCTCCATACAGGAGAGCCACCAATTGCAAACCTTCATAATCAATTCATGCAGGAAAGTTTATGCAAATAATTCCTATCTAATCCCTACTATTCCAAAATAATCAGTCTGGGAATGTTGAATGAGTAAGCATTAAATATAGATTTTATGCACAAGCTTTCCTGCATCCATTGATTATAATGGCTTGCACTTGGTGGTAACACTTATGGAGAGTTTGGTCCCCTTATTAACAGCATGGACAAGAATATGAAATGGTGAACATGTGATGTTTTGAAAATTTTGAATAAATTTAAAACAATTTGCTTAGTTGTCATTCAATTATACAATGCAAATCTATTGTTTAATCATATTTGGATGAGATAGTATTCACTAATTGATTATATCATATAATTCATTTGAAGCAGTTGTAAAATAATTCAGAAAACAAAACCACAGTAGAGGTAAAAATGTATAATTACATATAATTTTTTTGTATTGAATTTAATGTTTATTATCTGACCTAGTATAAATTTTATATAGCAAGAAATTAACTGATTTAATATTCTTAAATATTTAACAATAACTAAAAACTTATTGTAATTATTTTGTTAGTAACAAGTAATAGATATATTAAAATAAAAATTATATATAAATTGATTTGATGATTAATAAAGGTATGAATAGAATAATTATTGAAGATGAGTAAAGATAGTTGCAATTAGATGTTCACATGAATTTTTTTAAAAATCATTATTGCTTAAAGTAAATATTATATTAAGTCAATATACAGCTATAAATATCACAAACTTATTTAGTTATAAAGCTGGTAACGATAATATATTTTATTCTCCTATATATTAGAGTGATTTATTTTAATTATATTTAATTTTTGTTGATGCAAATTGTAAATTCAATTTAAATATTAAATTTTAGTATTAATATTTGATTATAAAAACATTAATAATCTTTCATATGCTTTGACAATTATATTCTAAAGTTTTAACCACATAGCTTTATTAATCTGAAGTGTGATTGGATATGATTTGTCAATTGTGTTTGAGTAGGCATCAAAAAGGAAAGATATGTTAGGTTAATTGATTTTATATTATTAAGTATTTAATCTTATTATAATTATCATAGTTAATAAGAATATATTAATATTAGTGGAATAGTATAGCTGATTTAGTATTACATTTGGTTTTATTTGGTTGTAATTGAAAATCAATTATTGAGTAATCTATTTATTAAGATATTGTTGATATATACATTTGTAGGGTATATAAAAATTATTGTGTAGTCCATCCTTGAATTACTTCATTTAAATATAAATAAAGTAATGTTTGGCTTTTGGTACAAGTTTATGTTATTATAAAGTGTTTTGATTTATAAGGAATATTAAAGTTTATCAGCCTAATTATTTGTCATTATTTTTATTATATTATAAGTAGAACATATAATAAGCATAGATTGTTGTTTATAAAATAATGATATTTGGTTGTATTGCTTTATCTTTAATCTATCGCAAATAATGTTCAGATTTTAAAGAAGTTTAAAATAATGATTTTGCTTGTTTTCTATTAATTCTAAATGTTATTTGAATTCATGAGTTTACAACAAAAAATATTATTATTGCTTTATTTAATTAAGTGTTAAATCATTATTTATTGACTCATATTCTCTTTAGCATAGTTTCACTCTGTTATAAATGATGGTAAAATTAACAGGCATTAATAAGTTACAATTATTTTTTCTTGGTTAGAAATAGTGATCAATAATTAGGTTATAATGCAGGATACAGTATGACTCATAATTTTATACTTTTATAAATGGCATTCAACCTCAGAGTATATTTTTGTTCAGTTGCAAATGGTGATGAATGATGGGAATATATTTTTATTCGAATTATATTAATGTTTTATTTTTCCATGGTCATTACATTTATTTAGTTACAAATAGCTACCAAGTTCAATGAAGCATTAACCCTTTTACACTCCACTAACATTCTGACAGATTTATTTGTTCTCCCTAGATTTAAGCTTTCAACTTTCACTTTAATATTAAACCATTATTATTTATCAGAATATAATAAATGCTGCCTCATTTGATAGATATTTTTGTTTAGAAATCAAATAAAATTTAAAAGCTTACATTAGATTTTTGGAATTATTTTTAAAATTAGATTTTAATCAAAACAAAGTCTGTCATTCTAATAAAATTTCAGATGGAGCAGATTCAGTTTGAAAAAAAAAAGAAATCTTTTAGTTTTATGTTTGTTTTAAAAATTGGAATGAATTATTTTTAATACCTAATAAATCTATCAATTTATGCTATAAATGGTTTGATTTTTTTGTCATTTTTATGATATTAATATGTTATAACAATAAATTGAATGTCATTATTTTTAGATAGTTGTATTTTTCTTGATCTTAATTATCTATGGTAATATTACAAAGAAGTGTATATATTTTTATATTTAAAATAAAACATTTCTTTTAAAAAATAAATATATAAAAATATATTTTTTGATTTCTAATAATTATTACACAATTATGATGCAAAAATAATCAAACACTTTCCTCCAAAAATCAAGTTTTTAGACCATCATAATATTTTCTAGAAGTAATCTCACCAAGGTTGAGATTCCCACATATACAAAATATACCCATCATTGTGGAATTTAAAAAAAAACATTGAAGACCTGCTAACTCAATTATCCTGAAATCTTTTGATTTTTTTTAAAATTAAAATATTAGAACAAAATATACATACTTTTAAAGCTTTAAAAAAAAGCTTTGCAAAATTTCTCAGAAGGGAGTGAAAATGCAAATACAATTTCTTGACTTCTGCACCAAGAAAGTTTCATAGTTTAAATGAAATCAGTTATTCACAACTCAACCAGATTAGCCAAAAAAATCTTATCAAAAGTCTCAAAAGAAGAAGAAACACCAAAATTAACAAATTGTTTTTAAAAATTATTCAAGAATCTAGAAATATTCTCCACAACACTACCTGTGAAGTCAAAAATAAATCTTAAAGGCAAACTATCTTTATGACTGTTAATATTTGTAAATATCTCAGTTGATAAGGATAATATTTTAAATAATCTACTCTATTAAATTATTTTTTAAAATTTCCATTTTTTTCATAATATCCTTTATATATAACTTTATTTTAAACACACAATGCTAGAATCTTTTTCTATAAAAATATATTTACCATTATTTAATTCTTTATCTATCTATTTTCTTCCTGAAGTCATTTCCTTGTATAATGACCAATGGCTAGATTTGTCTTCATGAGAAATGATCACATCAATAACAATTAACTTATTCTTAAGATGACTGACCTTAGAAGGAATAACAATACATTTTTCTTTCTTTTTTTTTTTAAAAAAAAAAAAAAAAGCTTTTTTATATATAACCAATTCAATGCCAACTTTCTGCTCATCACTTAAATTACTACATTTAATAGATGAAATTGTTTCAAAAACTTATTTTTGAATGAAAAGAAACAAAATTGGGACCTTATCAATTCACTTGAAATGTCTGCTTGTAAAAGTAAAATCGTGGTTGTTTTTTTACAGTTTATTTTTTTAATAATCAGGTTGATATATAAATTTGGGGTAACTTTGTTAATATATATATATATATATATACATTAATTCTAATTTTCTTACAATAAATGATGAATTCGTATATATATATATACAGTAGCTTAATATATGATAGCATATATATTAATGAATTTTGACTTATAAAAACATTTTGGTTACATTACTTCATATGCAGATTACATTACAGAAATATCTTGGTTAAAGTCAGCTTAAGAAGAGATTTTTTACACAGATAATCGAATTATAGATCTAAAATTTAGATTTAGATAATCTCTGAGAGCCCATCCGATATGCTTATAGTCTATTATTATATACAAATATCATAAAAATGTATTAACAGCAAAACATTATTAATGTCAATATTGTTTGCGCTTTGTAAAATAAATATTATTTATTAACATAAAGAATTCTGTAATGCTTAGCATGCTTTTGATTGATAATTGTCATAAATGTAACAATGCTTGTAACAGAAGTAAGGGGTTAAGACCTTGTTTAAAGATTAAAGACTTAGCATATTATTTGAATAGTGAATTAGTTAGTTAGAGCAAGCGGAGATAATGCGTGTATACATTTTACAGTTTAGAGTCTGTGAGAAATTATTTTTTAACTCTGCAAGATTTTTAATTAGAATGTCTTATTATTAATAGTGCATTGAAATAAGAAAAAGAATTAAAATTAAGTATTTTTCCTTCTTTAATAAAATTAGGATTATCATTATAATACAATCTTATTTTTCTAGATCTTAATTTTTTCAAAACAAAATAGCTTCAAAATAATTTTCTAATTACATTCTTTTTATAAATCTATTAATATCGTCTTTTATAAATACAAGTCCCTTAAGAACTTCTTTTTGTGTGAAAGTTAAGTAAATTCATTTGTATCATGCAAAATGTTTTTTTTAATTTTAAATATTTGAAAATATTAAAATATTATTGCAAATCTCATTATAGTTTAAGTCTTTAAAAAATAAGTAAGTTTTATATTTTTTAATTTCATTTACAAAATTTACATATAAATGAATACATATACTATTAATATTTTTGTGAAGACACTCTGTCTCATTATATACATTGTAACTATATCTTTAAGTCCATAATGACTAAGTATCTTATAATAATTTAAAATATGTATTTTAAGTAGCAGCAATCTTGTCACAAGAGACTTTTATTGTGATTAAGTTGCATAAATATTAGTTAAATGCTTTCTATTATCAATAAAATAGTTTATTAAATATGCTGCATTAATAAAACACTTATAAAATATTACTTAGTTTGTTGATAGATGTCTAGAATTTCAATTTCACATATATAAGCCTATCATATTGAATTAGAGTGTTTTGTTCTAAAATAGTTATGTTAGATAAACATCAATAGATATTTGCCAGTTACAATTTATCATCACATGATCACTATATATGGAGAGTGTTGTTTTGTTTTGAATTGTTTAATACAATTTATCATCTTGTGTTTGGAAAGTGGGAGTATTTATTTATATAGTTAAATCTACCAAGCGCATGTGCATTAGCTTATTAATATTACAGTTTATAAAAACATTGCATTATATAAAATAAATGTCTTATTTACATAAATATGTTATAGTTTATTTGACAGTAATGGCATTTGAAAAAAGTATTGATTATTTAGATAGTCTTTGAGTAAATTTGGAGTTGATATATTAAACTTGAAAATAATTGATTAGAGTTTTGGATTTAATAAACTGAGTTAAGTAGTTTATTATTATATTTAAAAGTAGATTTTTATTTCTTGAAATACATATGTGTGTATGATGTTTGGTGCATATATGGAAAAGAAGACTATCAATAAAAGCATTAATTATTTTTTTAAAAAAAAAAACTTTATAACAGTATTGAATATTAATGATTATAATAATATTAATAAGGAATGCTTAAATAATATAAAGTTAATGATAATTTAAAATAAAGTGTATTTAAAAGTAACAAAATGTATATTAAAATAAAATATATTATCTTATTAAGCTAATTATTTTTTTAAAATAATTGTTCAACTATCTAGAACAGTGGTCTTCAACCAGTGGGCCATGGCCCGTTATCGGGCTGCAGAAGTTGTCTGTCGGTCTGCAGCTAGACTGGCAAAAAAGTTTATAATAACAAAATAATAAGATTTAAACTTTTAATTAGTAAGAACAATTTTTATTTATTTTTTCATCACATTTATTAAAAAAAAAGAACAGAACAAAAATACCATAAAATCTAATCAATCATACATAAATTAATTTGTTTTTCTATTTATCACAGATGTTTATGAGGTGGGGGGGGTAGAAAAAAGGTTTTTTTACACAAACTCCAGTTGTCTTTTGCTAGCCAATCATGGCTGCTTGTCAGTTTTTTTGAAACAATAAAATGTAACATGACTTTTTTTGATCTCTTAAATTTTTTCTACTCTATCTTTTAATACTTCATTTTTAGTGTTTTTTTTGGCTATAAGGCAATTTTTTTTTTTTTTTTTTGGCTTTAACTTTTTATTTTGGAAATCAATTTTTATTACCTTTTTTTAAAAATAAAAACCAAAACTAAGTTCTGTTTCTAACTTTTGCAAAGTATTTCTCAATACACCCCCACCACCCCAAAATAAAGTAAGATCAAAACTTTTGACTTTTTCAAGGTTTGTTTTCTTTTTTTTTGTTTAAAAATACACCCACTTGTTTTTGGCCTATAAGGCAATATTTTTTTTGGCTTTATTTGTATACTGTTAAAATACTAAAACTTTTGTTTTTAAAACCAATTCTGTTACCTTTTTTTCAAAATAAAAACAAACAAAAAATAACTTTGGTGTCTATTTTTTGTCTCAATGATGACAACGTATTTCTCAAACCCCCCCCCCCCAAATAAAAATTTATCTGTAAACTTCTGCTGGTCTGCAAAATCTTATTCTTACTTTTACCAGTCCACAGGTGTGAAAAGATTGAAGACCACTGATCTAGAAAAACACACGCTTAAGCAGTTTCTTTAATTAAAATAATCAAAGTCTAATTAATTAAAAAATCTAAGTGACACTAGTGTTAAATGTTCCACTTCCAATGCTTCAAATTTGATTGGAAAATAGCATGTCATGTGAGAAGGAGCACAGTAAAATCACACACACACATACATGTGTGCAAAATATGAATTTTTGAAAATAGAGTGGGTATTGAAATTATAGAAATAAAGAAGAAATAAAGAAGAAAAGGAAAAAAAGAATCAAGTTAATTTAATTTCAATGTCAGTGTAAAAAACTGAAGTTATCTTTACAATATTGTTATAATGCAGTGTGTGACCAGCTATGCATCAAATAATAATTGCTAAAGAAAATGCCAAATTTTTGCAATCTTCAAAAAATGCAAACTTCATACTGTTTCAAAATAAATTATAAAGATGTCAGGATGAAAAGCTACTAGAAACTTTCAGATGAGTATTCATTTTTACCTTATCATAAACATTGTTAGTTAATTTAAATTTTTTGGTTATTAATCATTAATTCTAATCTATCTATCTATCTATCTATCTATCTATCTATCTATCTATCTATCTATCTATCTATCTATTTATCTATCTATCTATCTATCTATCTATCTATCTATCTATCTATCTATCTATCTATCTATCTATCTATCTATCTATCTATCTATCTATCTATCTATCTATCTATCTATCTATCTATCTATCTATATATATATATATATAAATTTAAATTAACTAACAATGTTTATGATAAGGTAAAAATGAATACAAGTTCTCATAGTGATGAAGTTATAGAAGACGTTTATATGGCTGTACAAAAGGTTTTGATCAGAGTAAACAACATTTTAAAATTGTTATGGGAGACTTTAATGCTAGAATTGGTAAACAAATGAAAGATGAAAATTCTGTAAGTAATTTTGGTTATGGTAATAGAAATGAGAGAGGACATAGACTTGTGGAGTTTGCAGAAAAAGAAAAACTTTATATTATGAATTCTTTTTTTGAGAAAAATGTTAGAAGAAAATGGACATGGAAACATCCAAATGAAGATACAGCAGAATTGGATTATATTTTGACTAACAGAAAATACATATTTCAAGATTGTAATGTTCTTAATAAATTTAACACAGGAAGTGATCATCAATTAATAAGATGTAGAATATGTGTTAAAGCAAAACTAGAGAGACAAAAATTATTATAAAAAACAATATTTACAGTTGATATTCATAATCTTCAGAAACATTCTAAAGAATTTAAATTAGAACTTACAAATCAGTTTCAAGTATTACTGGATTTTGTACATGATTCATATTTGAATGACATTAATAGGAAAATAAGTGATACACATTTAAAAACTGCAATAAAGATAGGTGGTAGAAAAAAGCAGCAATTGACCAATAAAATTTCTACTGAGACTAGAAAATTTATGAAGAAAAGAAGTAATATGAGGATATACAATAATGATACATTAAAAACAAATTGATTATCTTGAATTTTGTAAAATGGTGGGGAAAACAGTTGAAAATAATATAAGAAAGTATAATTGTGAACTAGTAAGGAAATCTGTAGAAGAGAATAAAAGTGTAAAACAACATTTTGGTATTGGTATGAAATTTATATCTGCAATAAGAAAAAATATGGCATTATTACTAAAAAGAGAGATGACATCATGAAATGGGTAGCAGACTTCTATCAAGAATTATATAGTAATAAAGAACAAGTGCCTCCTATACCTATTATATCTTCCAAATTGCCCATAATTTTGAATGAGGAAGCGAGACATGCAATTAAATTTATGAAGAAAGGGAAGGCTCCAGGTAATGATGATATTATAATTGATATATTAAAAGAAGCAGGTGAAGAAATAGAATTTTTTTTAGCAAAGTTATATACCAAATGTCTAAATGATAAAGATGTACCAGACGATTGGAAAAATGCAGTATTAATATTAATATTTAAAAAAGGTGATAAAGAAGATATTAGAAATTACAGAGCTATCAGTCTTTTATCAGTTTTATACAAAATTTTTACTAAGATAATTACAACTCGTCTACAGAAAACACTGGATTTCCACCAACCAAGAGAACAAGCTGGATTTAAAAGTGGGTTTAGTACAGTAGATCATATCCAGGTATTGAGAGAAATTATAGAAAGGACAAATGAATATGAGTTGCCATTATTCTTAGGATTTGTAGACTATGAAAAGGCATTTGATTCTATAAACATTTCTTCAGTGATTAAAGCATTGGATAATCAAGGTGTAGATCCAGGATATTATAATATTTTAAAGAATATTTATAAAAATTCAACAGCAACAATTAGATTACATAATGATACTGGAAAAGTTAACATTGAGAAGGGTGTAAGAGAGAGTGATTTCATATCTCCAAAACCTTTTACAGCAGTGCTACAAGAAGTATTTTGTGGATTAAAATGGGAAGCTAAAGGAGTGAAGGTAAATGGGGGTTATTTAAGTCATTTAGATTTTGCAGATGATGTAGTTGTTTTTGCAAATAATGCCTTAGACTACAGGAAATGTTTCAGGAGTTATCAGATAAAGTAGGAAAGTAGGACTGAAGATAAATGTTAAAAAGACTAAAGTAATGTTTAATAGATTTTCTCAAAATATGAAAATAAAGATTGATTATAATGAGTTAAAAGAAATTAACAATTACAAATACCTTGGTAAAATTATTAATACAGATGGAAATATAAAGGATAAAATTAATCATAGAATTAAACTTGGTTGGAGTGCTTTTGGTAGAAATAACTTGATACTAAAAGGAAATATGCATATGTGTTTGAAAAGGAAGGTTTTTAATAAATGTGTTTTGCAAGTTCTTACTTATGGACCTGAGACTTGGACACTTAATATAAGAGCAATTCAGAGACTTCAGACCACACAAAGGATTATGGAAAGATGCATGTTGGGAGTAACAAAAAGGGATCGAAAATGTAATGTATGGGTATGAGAACAAACAGGTGTTACTAACGTCATTGAAAAAATTAAAAGACTGAAGTGGAATTGGGCTGGACATATTGTTAGAAGAGATGATAATAGATGAACAATTGAAATTTTAAACTGGATTCCAAGAGATTATAAAAGACCCATAAATAGCCCACACATGAGATGGATGGATGAAATAAGAAAGTGTGCAGGGGTGATGTGGAGAAGAAAAGCTAAAGATAGGAAAATATGTATTGAACTTGGAGAGACCTTCATCCTGCAGTGGATTGATAATGGTTGATGATATATATATATATATATATATATATATATATATATATATATATATATATATATATATATATATATATATATATATATATATATATATATCATACTGACATTAACTCTAATAATGATTTCATCAATTTTATCTTTTAAATAAGTTATATACTATACCAATAGCAAAATACTTACATTTTTTTTTATTCTTGTTGAAAATAGAATTTAAAGCTACATATTTTTTTCATTTAAAAGTGAAAGAAAAGTAAAAGATGATTTATTTTCAAGTTTCAATCAACTTTAAAAATGCGACAAAATGTGATACCTTCAAAATTCTTTTCATAAATTTAGTGGAGGAAAAAGTTATTAAAATATAATATTTCAGAACCTTAAAAAAGACTTTATTGACATTTTTTTATCTTTCAGCCAATGCCAACAAAATGTTGTTGTTGTTATTGTTGTTGTTGTTGTTGTTGTTGTTGTTATTATTATTATTATTATTATTATTATTATTATTATTATTATTATTATTATTATTATTATTATTATTATTATTATTATTATTATTATTATTATTATTATTATTATTATTATTATTATTATTATTATTATTGATTAATTATCTGTAATTAGTCTATTCATTGATTGCTGGTTTATTTTTCTACTCAACAAAAAAAAGAAATATTTTAAAATTATTTTATTCTTAAAGATTAATTAAATAATGCTCAAACTTACACGGAACAGTTTTGCTATTCATCAGTCATTAAAACTGCTCCTGGCTTTGCCAACATTTTAGTTTATTGAACTAAATATTTTTCACATAAAATATTTTAAGGAATATCTGACTTGAAGTCTTACATAAGTGTTTTTTTTTTCAATTTGTAAAATGAATGACTAGTATAATATCTTCTAGAGCAGAAGAAATCAAAAGGTACTCCTTACTAAAGGGATTAATTTTTATTATAAATGGGAAGAAATTAACGCTTTAAATTGAGGGTAAAATGGATGTTGCATATATGAGTTTCATATATTTACAGTTTATTTTTGTATTATATAATTGTAAACTTATATTTTATCTTTATATTATTAAAATACTTCCCAAGGTGTTATGGAAATATTTATAATAGAATTTTCTGCCTGAGAGTTTTATAAGAAACAAATATTGTTTTTTTTTTTTTCAAAAAATGAAATACATCTAGATAAATATTTCATTTTGACAATTATTGAAAGTTCTTTGAATTGATGATTGATATAATGAATTGCCATACTGGGGTAAAATAGTATTTATATTTGGTATATGTGAACATTTACAATGTCTGAAAGTCATGGCATATTTAGATAGCATGTAAAAATTATAATAAGTCATTTTGTTATAGCATCATAGTTTGTGAGTTCATGTAATTAATAAATTATATGTTATATTATACATATGAGAATGTGACCAAGTGATTAATTATCTACTATTATTACGATTATTACATTTATATCATGCTTATTTAGTTAATAACATGCTGCTTGAAGTCAGCTGTTAATTCAGCAATTGGTGTTGATATTTTTTTTTCATACTATTGCATACTTTCAGCCTCTCCATTAAAAAGAGATTGGGCTTAATTAAACTTTTAGCATTGTCTGCTCATAGATACTGTGTATCTATTCGTATATTGTTTATTATTCACCTTGCCAATATTGCAATGTTTAAATGTGTTATTGAGTATTTATAGGCTTTTCAAGGCATATTTATTTTACGGATATTTGCTTGCTACTGCAATTTAATGTTAAAGTAGTTCTTAAAGTGTAATATATATATATATATATATATATATATATATATATAGGCAAGGATATATATATATATATATATATATATATCCTTGCCTCTAATTAAGTACTAATAGTGTTGCAATGGTGTGCTTAAAATTTATACACTATGCTATCTTTGTAATGTAAAACAAATACTCTTTCATCCTGCTTTTGAGCTGTAGTTGATATCATAAAGCAGTTCATATCACTCTATTAGCATAATATGGGCATATATACTTGTTGTTTTAACATTAATATAGAATAGATGGAAAACTGTGTTAGATATTAAGGATGAGAATTTAATAAATAGTGGAATTATTATTATTATAATTTTGTAGCAATATTTAAAGGGGATATTTATTGCAAAATTGTTAAATACTTTATTTTAATTTTTAAAATTAAAATTATTTTTTTAATATCTAATGTACTAAATTTAAATATTTATTTATATTCTAAATAAATATTTTTGTTATTAATAAAATAACATTTTTGTTTTCATTGCCATTACTATTGCATTCATTAACCAGAAAATCTCATAATAATCAAGTTTTATTATTCCTTGTTTTAAAAAGAGTATGTATCAATGATCACATATTATTATTTATTTGATTTACTTATCTATTTTATCTGCTTTGTGGCAAGTCATATATCTTGTTAATTATTATTTATTGTGTTTTTGTAATGTTGTGGGTAGCATAAAATGTGTCATATCTGCATGCAATTATTATAAATTCATTTATTATAAGATTATAATCTTTGATATATTTATGTGTTATACAACTTTAATATTTACACAGAAAAAAATTTAAATGCTTTAAAGCACGTTTAATATGCAAATATTTAAATTTTTAGATATCTAAATTACAATGTAAATCCTGAGAGAAATTTCAAACTAATTAGGGTAACTGTATGGTCATATTTTATTATTATTTATTAATATTTTCAGTAATTGTATTCATTATTATAAGATTTATAATGTGAAAAAAATCTGATATTTGAGTTTTGAAGTAAGTGCATTTGATAGATTTATTTATAGTTGATTTAGGTTGTTTCTGTGTTCTGCATTGTAGATTACAATAGGCAGATTTTGGGAAGAAATGGGGTGACTTTTGTTTGGTTTATGTTATTGTAATGGTGACAGCAAACTCCTACCAGGCAACACTTCTGGTACAATGTCTTGAATCCATTGATGTAACCTGGTTATATAGTTCTTATTCTTTATAGATCTTTCCATTACTATGAGTATATTTTTTTAACTTTGGTGGAATCAGAGAAAAATATGAGGTTCCATCCATATTTTCATATTTAATTTTCATTTATATTTGTAGGACCAAAGTAAACTAAATATGTAAACAACTTTATATTTACTATAAATAAGTGAATAAGCATTTATTTCATATAGTGTATGTTTTACAATTGTATACATTCAAATATCAGCCTTTTAAGCTAATTGTGCATACACTTTGCGAGTGTTAATAATAAATGAATACTTTCTCACCAACCACGTCATTCATTCAGACATCGTATATAGTAATTTAAAGTGACGGTTCCATCGTCATGCTTTACTTGCCAGTACTTCAGATTTGCTCATATATAAGCATTTGAGTCGTAGGAATAAGAGGATTCCTTTTATTCCTGCATAAATACTATATCTTGTACTGATGAGAAAGTATTCATTTATTATTAACACTCGCAAAGCGTATGCACAATTAGCTTAAAATTCTGATATTTGAATGTATAAATAAGTGAAGTAAATATTTTATTAGCAAATAAATTAATTAACATATTTATTAATTATTTTATCAAATTATAAATTTATTAACAAATAGTAAATCAAACAATATATTTCAATAAGTCTGCAAATAAAAGAGTTTGATTATTCAGATTAGTGGAAAAAAGTATAAAAAAGGAAAATGGGATGAGTATTGATGATTCGCATTAATAAACTACAAATCATATATCTCATATTTCTATTTGATTATGAAAGCAATATTGAATAAGAGGCTACATTTCCATTGTACTGCAGTGACTTTACATCTACCATTCGAATAAAATGAACCTATTTCATATCCTAATAATATTAAATTTTAATTTCTTTAATAATAGTAGTTAAGTGTATCACATGAACCTGTATGCAAGAAATGTCACCTAGTTCTTTAATATATTCATATATATTAAATAGGAGTTAGAGATTTAGACAGTGATTTTAAATCAATGATCTAGTGTGCATGGAGTTATGAACATTGTATGTGGAATACCTCATAATGTCATATGTATTGTACCGGTAAAAAAAAATCACCATGCTTCATCACACACAGTAATCCGAATTCAAACCCAGTCCACGTCTAGGAATAGATTCCAAAATGCAAACTAAATTCAAACCCAACCCTGGCATGACCCACCGATGACAATATTACAACGGTACAGGGTTTTCCCCTTTACTAGC
>JAQFVV010007445.1:5000-89173 GCA_028023455.1 Epiperipatus broadwayi | reverse complement strand
TATATCAGTAGTTCTCTTGCATTTGAAACCTAAACACATTAATATTATTGATATGTATTAATTTCTTTGGCAATAAATGAATGTCGAGAGTTTCACTGAAACAAACTGTACTTTAATTTCCTCTCTGCTTCTCCAATCACAACGAAACATAAAACTCTCCTTAACAAAAACTTGTATACAGATAAATGTTTTAATAGTCAAAATAAGAGTCATAGGTCACATGTCCCTATCTCTTAAGCTTGTAATTTATAAACAATGAGGTTTGCCAATTCCTCAACAAGCTTTGTGATAAATGCTTAGCCAGAGCCAGCACTTAAAATATCTCTGTCAGGAACCCCCCCCAACCCCTGACCATGGTTTCATGCTTTGGCACTCCTCAGAGAGGTGCCAGGGTAGGTTCAGACACTAGATCTAAAAATACCAACCCAAAGCCAAGTACTTAGCTAAAAGTTATCTATTGAGTGGAAAATCTGAAATTTTCAGACATCTACATGTCTTCAAACCCAGCTATCCAACTCAAATAGCTATATGGGGCTGATAGATCTTCAGCCATATCATATATTAGTAGTCTTAGCAATATAACATTGCATAAGACTTAAGGCAGAGACTACAAATAGTCAAAATATTTTGTAACGCTATATAGAACTAAAGATTAATAATCTTGGAATTCCATAAGGTTCAATTTTTAATCGGCACAGTTTCTTTAACATTATGGTTCACAAATCCTTTTTGTGAAGTATTATTTTAAATAATCTTCTTTTAATGTTTCATTGGAAAGTTATATGATTCATCCATTTTTATTTATATCAAAATTAAATTTTTGGTCATGAATTATATTTTATAAATCTAGTCATATAATTCTATACGTTTATAATGTCATATTTCAATTGACATATGAAAAATCATCCTCGATTTTTTTTTTCATATTTCTTCACTTATCCTTCATCCTATACTTCATTATAAGAAAAGTTTAGCAATTATTTAAAACCTTTAAAGAATTACAAAAGTTTTTCTCTTCTGATTTAAATATTTTACTCTATAAGATACTAGATACTTATTTGAACTCTAAACTTTACAAATAATTCCTAATTGTAACATTCATTTGTCTTTAATGGTTAACATACACCCTTTCCACATCCCTTTACCATGTTGTTCCTGAATTTCATTTTTACAATTCTTTGTAAACCTCTTATTTTTTTTTTTTTTTAAATTGTAGCAGCGGGGGGGGGGCCGACCCCCCACCCGGGGGGCCTCCTGCTGCTAGGGAAAGGCAGTGGCCCCCCCCCCCCCACCGCAAGACGTAAACCTCTTATTTAACTGTATTTCTACTTTTTTTGGTGAATAAACTTTCATCACTGAGGAAAAAAAGTTACTAGATACTTATCATTTGGTTTTCATATATCAATTCGATTGCATTTTAATAAAGTTTTATTATTATTTAAAAACAACATCATTAGCTTGATTCTATAAAATATGCCTAATTCTTATTAAAACAGGCAAAACTCTCTATACATATTGGCTTATATGCTTAATTCTTCTTATTTAAATAGTTTTGATCATTATAACCAGCAGTGTTTTTGTTTTGTTTTGGGTTTTTTTACGAAATATTTCATCAATTAACAATTCTTTAAGATTTAAATCAGATCTATTATTAAACAACTAATTGATTAATTTTAAGTACTTTGTTAAAATAAGTAAAACAAATGTCAATAGTTACAAGTATCTTTCCAAAGTTTTTAGCCCATCTATATTCCAATATTTGCTCTAAAAGAGACATTCTCCTTACTATTTATCCCAAAGTGAACGAAAAGCAGAGGTCAAAACCTTTCTCTTGATGAAGTATTTGTTGATTTATTCCATTATTATTATTAAAAGAATATACTATACTTTACTTAAACATATTCAGCAATATTTATGTTTCTAAAAGTTCAAAATCAAGCTTTAAATAGATTTTAAATCTTCACAATAATTAATGATTAACCGTCTCTTCCAGTTATTTTACCTTTTTTATTTTTTATTTTTTAAAAATTGTCTGCTTTATCATCATCATCATCATTATTATTATTATTATTAAGCAGTGACGTAAACATTAAACGTCTCTTGATCCTGATTGGCCATTTATTTTCAAATAAACTCAAAAGTGAATATTTACTAAACTTATTTATTTTTTCTCACAAAAAAAAATCACATATCATATTTGATTTAATTTACAATATTACTAAAGTTTCTTAAACACTTTATATTGTCACGTAGAATTTTAAAATATCAAATTTTAAACCATATACATTTATCTTTAAATAATAATTTATTCATTTAAACGATTTAATCATATTAATTTTTATTTTGTCAATTTCTTTTAAATATTGCAATTTTTATTTTTCAAAAAAAAAAAATTCAATAATTGTTAAAAATAAAAATGTAACCACATGAAGACTTTTCACACACATAATTTAAAATAACTCTATTGACTTGAACAAATAGAATTGATTTTAAACCGTAATTAAAAAATCATATTACTAATCAATGTACTTATTGATCTATACAATATATACTATTTAGTAGTAAATATGTGATTAATCCCCTACAACTCATCCCACATGAAACCCAATAATACTTGATAAAGATTTAATTTAAAATATATACATTTACTGTTTAACTATATTAAATTTAAAATTTTGATACTTGCTTTTTAGAGAACCCATCAAATCGAAAGGTTACAATATATTTATTATGTGTTTTTTCCTTTATTTAAATGCACATTTCTCTTAATGTAACTATACGTAAAGTGTTATTGTTATATCTCAACTTACCATCAACTAATGGTCTAGTCCAGCTTCTGACAATGTTAGGCATTCATAACCCTGGATCAATAAATATATGGATAGATAACATATCCAATAGAAGAAATAAGCCAATAGGTGATAATGTTCAGTGGATCCAATCATTTTATTATGGAAGCGACTCTGGTTATACATTGTCAGTCTAGTTGGAGATAAATTTGAGAAATATTATAGTTATCATACTCTGTGATCTTTTAATTTTTGAAGGAGAACACAGATGGAATGGCCATGTTTGAAAGAATTACTTACACCACATATATTTTATAGTAACTAGTAATAATTTCTAAAAATCATATGCATGTGGCAGATGCAACATGCTTAGAAAATTATGAGATTATATACATAATATTTATATATTGTACTTGGTTTTATATAGCATTTATTAATGGATGATTTGAGATTGGGGAGATTTTTTTTATGATTATCAATTATTATAGATGCCTATAACTATAGGTGTTTCCTAATTGCATATTGATAAAGCTATTTATCAACAAACAAAATAATGATAAATCATAAGCAAGTATTACTGGAATCAGTAATTTTTTTTTATTCCAAAAAGTACCTTTATTGGTCAAAGGTTACAAATAAGTTCTATGGGTATTCCCCATAGATGGAAAACACAATCATTCTATGGGCTCAAGTGTGCTGGGACCACATTCTGTCACTGCACATGTGGACCAAAGATATCAAAAGTATACACTAAAATTATATAAATGGGCAGTGGCTAAAATTAGACCAACTGCCTTACATAATAAACTAGGAGTTTCAGGTATCCAAGAAAAACTAAGTACCATATTCAAACATCAACTCGATGACAGTCGATCAAGAAGTCGCCACTATCCATTTGAAACAAAATCGAAACAGGAGAGATGACTCTCGCACAACTGACAGGTCCCAAAACTACCCTCCCCACAGAATCCATCTATGACTGAACAGCCATAACCATGCTTTTGAGTTCCAGACCCACCTCTTGGGTAAGGAATAACAGCTTTGAGCTTCCCCCATAATAGTTTTTCTTTCTCTGAGTATGACATTGGTTTTGCAAATCCGGAGCATTTACCATACCAAAGAGGGCAGCAAGAACCATGCTAGACCATCCCACCCTAAGGAGTGGCAATGATCGGCGTCACCCCTACAGATCAACAAAAGCATCATGTCTCTGGCATCCATCCCTGAGACCTAAGATTCAGGTAAATAAATTAAACTATGATTGCCCATTAAACAGTTTACCTGGGCAGTGACAAACTCAGTCTACCTGCCCAAAATTTACTGTTAAGCAAGAATACATGAAAGCAATAATTAAATGAAAAAAATGAACACAGGTCATCACCCCTCCCAAGAAAACCATCAAGAGTCTGCAGCAGCCCATGGAGGCCAAGCTGGAGTGGGAACAGTGACTCTCAACCCTTCCAACAGATCTGCATAACCCTTACTTGAGTATGGTGACAATCATCTCCAACTCCCCCCAAACCACCAGATCCCACAAGGCCACCACCCACCCCTGAGGAAGAAGAGACAAGTGGGGATCCATGCTCTCTGAGATAACAGTGTTTATATGTATCATAGAAATAGGTCAAGACCACATATGGTCTATCTGCCCTCCTAGACCAAAAAAATTCTATTACAGTACCTAGATGATCAACTACAAAATACATGGAATTAAATCCATTATTTTTCAGAAACAAATGATGAAAAACACATTGAACACCTATACATAATCCAGTTAAAAAAACAATCAAAGTGATTACAATATTTAACATTATCAATAGTTCACATCTATATTTTCTGGCTACAACAATCATCTTTTGATAAACCTGGTCACTAAATAGGTACAAAATACAGGGACCTGTCTAGGCAACCCACTTACTGAAATACAACTTAAATTTTGTCAGGACCCGCAGTGTCTTCACTTTGACTCCTAAGTGTCCTGATCACACTTCATGTCAGTACAAACATATCTTCTTTGTAAATCTCCAAACAATTATTTACAGTATTTTACAACAAAATTATATAATTTCAAATAATCAAAAATTTAAATTTGTGCCCTTCAAGTCTGTAATGATTACATCCATCCAAACTGGAGGCCTGGAACCCCTCTTATAATCCATAGAATCTTATACCAGGACACTGAGGCCTTACAGTTATTCAACTTAAACTAAAGGGTACCCAGAATCTGACTTTGACTCCACTGACTGAGGGAGTGCCACCTTCCTCTTCATGGCCACTTGAAGAACTGCATCAGAGATAAACAAAAAATCATTATCACAGCAGGATAAATGACTCTTTAGGGGAGAATCACACTACCAGGAGATCTGAGTCAGAGCCCTCTGACTGTGAGGAGAAGTTAAATTCATCAAGTTGAAGGACATCTCCTGCAGCAAGGCTTCTATTAGTAAACTCCCCTTTGGGGAGATCCCAATTCTAACTGGACTGGTGTATCTAATATATCTGTCACAGTGGGTGGAAGACATTCTAGTTTTCTTCTCCCTGGGTTTTTCAGCAGTTTCACTCTCTTCATTGCCCAGAAGGACAACTAAGTCATTAACCATTGCCAAATCTTCCCATGAGTCAGTAATTTAAAGCTGCAATAGATCAAGTAAAATGGATACAAAAAGGAATAACATACGGTTTTGAACTATGTGGACAAAAAAAGGGAAAAAATATATGACTTTGAATTATGTAGTACCTAAAGATATTGATGTAAAATGTTATTAGATTGTGTTAAATTAAAAAAGGCTATGATTATGATACTCAAGGCATTGAATGTATGCTTAGCATAAATAAAACCTAAAATTTATAAACATATGTCTTGCTTTTCTGAGTTAAATGTCCTAACATTTATATATTAAGCATACTTGCATCAGTATCTTTTTCTTTAGACAAATGATTTAGCAACAAATCTTTCTACTGCTATAATCTTGGTACTAAATTTTACACTAATAATTGATATATACACATCCTACAGTCTAATTTGACACTTATCATGTTAGAAAACCCACCATAGAAACCTGTAAACATCCATACTATTACAATAGATAGATAAATTGATGGGATAAAGAAGACAGACAGACAGGTAGATAGATAGATGGATAGATGGATAGGTGGATGGATGGACGGATGGACAGATGAACAGATGAATGGATGGATGGATGGATAGATGGACAGACAGATAGACAGACATACAGGTAGACAGACAGACAGACAGGTAGACAGATAGACAGATAGACATATAGATAGACAGATAGATAGATAGATAGATAGATAGATAGATAGATAGATAGATAGATAGATAGATAGATAGATAGATAGATAGATATAAACAGATAGACATAGACATATAGATAGATAGATAGATAGATAGATAGATAGATAGATAGATAGATAGATAGATAGATAGATAGATAGATAGATAGATAGATAGATAGATAGATAGATAGATAGATAGATAGATAGATAGATAGATAGATAGATAGATAGATAGATAGATAGATAGATAGATAGATAGATAGATAGATAGATAGATAGATGTGGATAAAATTATTTTATGCATTATAATTGTATTTTACCTCTTTGGGACCAAAGTCAGAGCTCATTGTCCAATAAGATTCTTGATCTTCTCCAGTGATTGGAGGCCAGTGAATAAAAGGATCTAATTTTTGTTCATGTGGAACTAGACCAACTAGTTGTCCCACTTCATTCTGCAAACAAACAAAAGAAATTTGTTTACACAATTATTTTAATATTTCAACCAGAGGACTGGTTTGCATCAGAAAATACAATTAAATGACTTTATATATATATAATAGAAAGTCAGATGTCACATGACATATATATAGCTTGCATTTACAAATATATATATATATATATATATATATACATTGATTATATATATATATATATATATATATATATATTATAAATCAATGTCTGTATTTCTTCAAAGCAATGTATGTAATCTTGTAAGTAAATATTAGCAAATATAGTAATCAAAAATTTTGAAACGTACAAAAAATATAATCATCACTTAGGAGTGGTTTCCACTTATCCTCGTAGTCTTTGCCAACTAATACTTTGAAAGATTAACCTTTCCATAATTTCATAATCTTAATGTTTGCTGCCTGCCTATTGATTAAGTTCTGCTTGTATTTATATATTAATTGACAAAGACTATGGAATTATGCTTGTATTTATATATTAATTGACAAAGACTATGAGAACAGTCGAAAGTGCTCCTAAGTGACAAGTCTATTTTTTGTACTTTTCAAAATTTTTGATTACTGTATTTACTAATATTTAATTATAAGATTATATATATATATATTAATTCTAATATTTTCATGGATAAAAGATGTCATATTATTATTACTATTTGTGGGATATTCCGTGTGGTGAAAAAGCTAAATGCTGATGTTTTAGTACAATATTAAGTACTTTTCTCAGAGCATCCTCTTTCTCAAATCATAAGAATGTGTGTGAGATTTAAAATCGTTTTTATCATTTTCTTTCTCCTCATATTTAAATTCTATTGGTTGAGAAGTTTTCTATTGGTTGAGACGTTTTAAAATTTTAAAACTTCTCAACCAATAGAATTTAAATATGAGGAGAGAGAAAATGATAAAAACGATTTTAAATCTCACATGCATTCTTATGATTTGAGAAAGAGGATGCTCTGAGGAAGGTACTTGATATTGTACTGAAACATCAGCATTTAGCTTTTTCACTACATGGAATATCCCGCAAATAGTAATAATAATATGACATATATATATATATATATATATATATATATATATTATTGAAATAATATTTTTAATGGTTTACAAACAATTACAAACAATCTTTAAATCTGCAGAAGTACTTTCAGTTACTTTCTAACCTGCCTCAACTGCCATTAAATTCAAAAACTAAAAGCGGAAGCAAACGTCATCAATTCAAATTCCATGTATATATATATATATATATATATATATAAAAGCTGATTTGGTTTATAAATGTAAATCACATGAAAGCATCTCATACCTATTCAACACCAAGAATGTTCAATCTGCTATCAAATTAAATTTTTTTTTATGAGAATCAGGATACATTGACAGGAGGTTGAAGATTCTTGATATTGACATGTGATTTACATTTATAAATAAACCTAGCTTTGAGAAAAATCAGTTTTATTCTAATGAGTAGCAGTAGAGTTTGTAAGTTTAAAATGACTATTTATTAGTCTCCTTTTAAAACAGGTTGTATTTGTAAGTTTAATGGGATTTATTTAAACTTCTATAAATTAAAAATCTTAATCTGTTAAGTCAAGTGTCAAACTTGAGTATCCATATTAACATCTTAGGCCATAGGAAAAAGTGGTTTCCTATTATTTTAGAGTATCCACCTTTTAAATATATAAAAATGTTGCCTTGAGAAAATTGAAGATTCTTGGTTTTAAATAGGCATAGACTGCTTTCATATGATTTATATACATATAAGATTTAACAAATATCAGAAATGTATCAAGGTACTCAACACACATGATACAATGTATGGATAGCTTTACCATCTAAATTACAAAGGCCTGACTTGGCCTATACTTTCTTTGCAGTTCAAAGGTAATTCGATTTTCTACTATATTATTGCTTTGACATATGAATGTTATTTTTTTAAAAAATCACAAAATAATTAAAACCCAAATGCAATAATTCTTGTAATATTCGTACTTTTTTAAGTATGACTTACCATTTCATTAAAACCCTGATAATAATTCAGAATATTTATACAAAATGTGGCCAAACTTCATGTAAGCACCACATGTTAAAATTGAGATATATTCAAAAGCTGACAAATTTAAAATATCATCTATAGTTTTTCTTTTCAAAAATATTTCATAATTTTCCATATATATAAATAAATACACCAAACTTCTTTTTAAAACTTGTTTTTTATATGACTATTATAAAAATAAAAATAAACACCAACATTTAAACTATTTTAAATATAGTCTTTTCAAGGAACACTAGAATTAAAAATACACATATATAGTAATAAATATCACATATTTCAAACAAATCTGAAAATATTAAAAAATACTAAAAAATTATCTTTTTTTCAACACCTTTTATATTGCAAACAATCTCAAAACTTTATCATTTTTTTACATTTATATACTTATCCAAAAATACCCTAAAAATATTTAATTAACAGATCTATTATTTTCTTATTTCTTTTCTATTAACATTCTAATTAATTCAGGTTTAATTTTACTAATTTAAATTCCTTTTTTTATTATTCTTTCGTGGAATGACTTTATACATTCTAAACATTTTATTTCAAAATCTTTATGCTTAAATTTATTTATATGACTATAAATAACAGAATTTGTATCCCTTAAATGCTATTTTAATTTAGTTTCTAATTTATTTTTTGTAATCCAACATATGGCATCTCTATATTATTTTTAATACAATTCAAACATTTTATTACGTAAACAGAATTCATAATCTCTAAATTATTACCATGAAAAAATAATAAAGAAAGGAATTTACATTAGTGAAATTAAATCTGAAATTAAATAGAATGTTAATACAAAAAAAAAGAAAATAATGGATTTGTTAATTAAATGTTTTTAGAGTATTTTTGGATTGGTATATAAATGTAAAAAAAATGATATAGATTTGATATTGTTTGCAATAGAAAAAGTGTTGAAATAAATAGAATTTTTTAGTATTTTGTAATATTTTTGGATTTGTTTGGAATATGTGATATTTATATTTATTATTATATATTTTTATTTTTATTTTTTAGGGTTCCTTGGAAAATAATCAAAACGTTGGTGTGTAGTTTTGTTTTTATAATAGTCATATAAAAAACAAGTTCTAAAAAGAAGTTTGGTGCATTCATTTATATATATTCAAAAGCTGCAATTCAATTTTAGAAGTATTCATCCTAAGTAAATATTTGAACTTTATCTTTATTATTAGCATTAAACAGATCTTTAATAAGATTATAGATCTGATAAGTTATTTCTTTTATAAAAACAAAGATTAGATTAATTTTTAAAAATATTAATTTAATTTATGTAAATAAGATATTTATTTTATATAGCGCGATGTTTTTAAACTGTAATAATAATTAGCATTAAGCTAATGCACATGCGCTTTGTGGACTTAACTATAAATGAGAGTATTCATTTATAATTAAATCCACAAATCGCATGTGCATTAGCTTAATGCTAATTATTATTGTTTAATTTATGTAAATCAAGTTGTATTTTCAAAAAGTATTATCTATAAAAGTATGTGTGGCTTTATTGCTCACACTTTTTTGTTAATCATCTTCTGCTGCTGTTGATGTGGAATTAAGAAAAGTAAATGTCTCATGATAAAGAACAAAAAAAGGTAAAAGATTTAATCATGAACATAAATTGAAATTTTTCTGTTGATTATCGAACCTAAAGCGTATGGAAGATAATAAATTTTATAATATTCACCAAAGATGGCAGCTATTTGACCAGAACATCCATCGCTGCTAAATATGTTATTTAAATCGTATGTTGAGTAGATAAAAAATGAATCCCCTGTGAAAGGAGTTAAACATATAGCTAGGGCTTTATTAGAGTCCAAACCAACAAACAAATACAGTACTGTTATAATATATATGCATGGAATGACTCGAAATCATATTAACCATGAAAGTGAACATTAACTCGTGAATAATGACATTTATGAAAGGAGATTTTGAAGATATATGTGCACACATAATCACCATATTTCCCCATTTCCATGTTTATTTATTATCATATCTATATATTTATACATTCACAAGTATAGAGAATTTTAAAAAACCGTATATATTAGTGAACTATAAAACTTAAGTTATGTTTAAACCTGAGGTGAGAATACAGCAATATTATTTATTGTCTGTGTATTATTATGATTTTACTTTGATAATGTTTTATGGGTTTGTAGCTAAAAGAAATTTATATATATATATATATATATATATATATATATATATCTTTTAGCTATATCACCAATAATAATATATATATATATATATATATATATATATATATTATTGGTGATTATCCAAATAAATTTAAAAACAATAAACAAACTTAGTCTTCTATTTTAAAAATAGCCCATTAATTTCAATATATTGAACTGGGTGGGAGAAAATCGCTATGATACTTTAATTTAAAATCTCCAATCTTAACTCTGGCTGCACTTTCATTATTGTAGCAGACCAACCCTTCAAGAGAGAAGTCTATTACTACAGGTAGATGAAACACCTCCAGTACCTATAACCAAACGAAGGCTATGCAAAGTATAACCTATGATCACATTTCCAGGCTATAGAACCTCTTGGCTGCCAGATTCAAACCTCTGCCATCCAAAGCACTTTATTTGTTTTGAGACTTAACATCAGGCACCAGACAGGTATACAATCTAGTGCATGATATATTCCAAACTAGCTTCTTGTCTCAATTGTGGGAAAGAAAAAAACTTTAATATATTTGCTCAATACTTATAATTAACTGTAATTTAATCTATTAGTGAAGCAATTGTAAGAGAGAGAATTGATCAGGCAATAATTAAGCAAACAAATAATTTTATCACTGACATTTATAATTAAATATATTATAACAAGATTTAAATATAAGCATGCACACATTTAAAATACAAGATACTAACTTATGGAAGCAGTAGTAAAATTTATATACACTTGTAATTAAAACACATTATAATGATTTACTATCGCACATCTAGTCATGAAATAATATGACAAAATTTTAAGGAAGCAACATTAAAGGTTAATGTGGCTGTAATATCAAAAAGCATTAGTCTTTCATTCAAGTAAATATTCAAATATTTAAATTGGGGCAATAAAGAATATATTTACCTAGAATTTTTGCAGATAGCACTTTGCACTTTTGATAGACATAATTCTTTGTTTGTTCCTAACTTGCTGATCACCAACCAGTTGGACTTTCCTTTTGCATTGATGGTTTGGCTTCTTGCTGATTTTCCACATTTCAATGAAAGAGTGAGATTTTCTGTAGTTTTCAGATCATGAGGTGAGATGGAAAGCATCTGCTGTTAAGGATGACTAAGATTGAAGGCTAGTTGCATACTTTGGTTATTGTCTAGCACTGCATGCTGTCAAGTTGCTTTCTGGTGAATATAAGTATGGGCACATGCATGTTGGAGATGTTAATGGCCCTCACCATCTTCTCTTCTTCGAAGGTTTCTTATATGATAGCAATAGTGAGTAATAATAAATATAGACTATATAACAAAATAGTAATATAATGTTCTCCTATTTCCTATATGAATGAATCTCTCAGTCCTTGTATATGCTTCTTCCTCATTGTTCTCCAGTTATCATTCTCTTATCTGATTTAATTAATTTATGTTTCCTTAAGTAATTTAGTATTGTGTTTTAATCTAAATATTTGCTTAGATTAATCTAATGTTTTCATGAGATAATGTCTATAACCCTTTCCTTTGTTTCTTTAGTTAATGCAATGGGAGTTATTATTTCTTTTCTTGTCTTTATCAGCCAAGCAATTAGACAATTTTCTTTTTACATATTACATTTTAGTTCAATTACCATTTTTATATTTCTTTTTTTTTTTAATTTATAAAAAGAGAGAGCTAGTTTTAACTATTTATTTAGAGCTAATTTCCCCCCCCCCTTCCTACTTGCTCTTTCAATATTAAAACTTTCCTTTATTCTTAACAACAAGATAAGGCAACACTTTATTTTTGTAGGTTTGCATTTAAAACATTTTATATTTCACTTTCATTAAAATTTAATTATTTCTTTTTAAATTTAATTTCATCATTTAATAATAAATGATTCCACATGTCTTCTCAATTCACACATTCATCAGCTGTACAATATGCAACAAATTACACAAAAATTTCATTATAAGTCTTTATTTATTATTATAAGTGTAATAATATATTCCAATGTTTCAACTATATTACTTTATAGTCTTCATCAAATAACAACTAAAAAATACATAAAAAACAATAAATACAAATATTCCATAATGCATATAAATATTTGTGTCCATTGTTTTTATGTATTTTTTAATTGTTCCTTTATAAAGACTATAAAATAATAAATTCGAATATTGAAGTATATATTGTACTTTATAATAGCTCATATTAAATCAAGATTTATAAAGCAGTTTGTGTGTGGTTTTGAATATTTATATTGGTGGTCCTTTTTTAATGATTATTATCACTGTTGGTATAAAAAGGAAAATGTTCTCTAGGTGAGGGGTGCTAATTGGGACACTATTGTAAATATTATTATTAAATTATTAATTTTTTTATTATAATCTCCATCTCTTTATTTTTGCAGTTTGTTAAAATATTCATGAAGTATCGTCAATGTGTGTGTGCAGAATTTATATCATGAATTATCTAATGAAGATTACCATCTAGCATTTATGAACCAATTTGTAAATTAAGAATTATGTGGTAATGAAATTCCATAGGAATAGGAAATGGCTGACACTCATTGGTTATAAATATTTCTTACTGCCCAATCTTTTGGCTAACCACTTATAAATGTGACAAAAAAATATATAATTAGGCTGAGTAAAATAATACCTAATTGTAAAAGAGAATGGGTACAACCAAATACCCATGAGGTAATCAGCTGCTTATATGATATGATATATACACCTTATGTTAACAGTTGATCAATAATAGTATATTATAACAAGTGATGATAAAAATACATTTCAAGATAATGTGTGTGTGTATATATATATATATATATATATATATATATATATATATTATATATATATATAATTATCAAAAGATTTAAATTAAACATTTTGACTAACCTGAAGTAAAATTTAATATAATTTCATTAGAATAATTGTAAATAATTGGTGATAAGTCAGCATATCACCCTTAAAAAAATCTTTACTTTTTTTGTCATTGATGCTATGATTGTAATTTAAAATTTCAAGGTGAGTAAATAATTTTATCTATTTTCATTAGTACAATCACTTATTCTTTTTATTTCATAACAAAATCTTTTATAACTCTTGTCTTAACCTTTGAAATGAGGTTCTGTGATTGTCATAATTGTATGAACTGTATTTATATATAACATTGTTCTAGCAGTTTTTAAACTATAGTTCTGTTAATTTTATCCCTGATTGAATGACACATTTGGAAATAAATATTTCAATTTTCATTTTTGTCCCTAGATGGCATGTGTAATTAAAAGATAAAAAAATTCAAAAGTATAATACCTAATTTGAGAATTATGATATGATTGCTTGT
This sequence comes from Epiperipatus broadwayi, assembly GCA_028023455.1. Lineage (NCBI taxonomy): Eukaryota > Metazoa > Onychophora > Udeonychophora > Euonychophora > Peripatidae > Epiperipatus > Epiperipatus broadwayi. Next base: position 75,036 of record JAQFVV010007445.1, on the reverse strand, counting down.
GTTACATTTTAAAATCCGAAGCTACATTTTCTTTTAAAAAAATTTTTTATTGTTATCAAAAATATTTTCATTATTTTCAATGATATTTTTAATGATGACTTTGAAATATGTTTTGTTTATTAAATTACATTTTTAATTATTCAAACTTATATGGTAAAAAATAAAAATTGTTTTGTATGTTATATTAGTAAAAACAAAATGGTAAGATATTTTTTGTTTCTCAAAATAATTGTGTTGATTTAATTTATTTTTGTAACTCTAAAATTTGTTTTTTAATTATGTTTAAGTTAAAGAAAATTATTTTGCCACAAACCACATTACAGTGAAAATCATATACATAAAAAAGCAACTATGCATTTGAAGCTGCAATTAAATTTTATAATTTGGTAGAATGTTAAGTTAGAAGAAAAAATGATAAAGATTCTTAGCATTTATTTATTTCTATTTGTTTTCAAATGTTTTTATTTAGCTTATTTTCTGTTTGTTAAGGGTAAATTTTACAAACAAATTCAACTGAGCATCAATAGACCCACATCTGAGAAATCTAGAAATTAAATTTGTGTTTTTCACCTTCTACTCAGAAATGCTGCTAATGTTATTCTACAGTTTTAAAATTCATATATATTTATTTTTTAATATTTTAAATACATAAAAATTCAAAAGTTGGTGGCAGCAAAATCGAATATGTGGATTTTTAAAGTTTCTTAAGCTCCACAATGATGGGTATCCTTTATATATTTTGCAATCTCAAACTTTGTGATATTATTTTGAGAAATTATTATGATGGTCTAAAAATTTGACTTTTTTGGAAAATTTATGATTATATTTGTATCGTAATTGTGTAATAATTATTAAAAATCCAAATATATATGATATGTTTATTTTTTACAGAAATGTTTTATTTTTAAATATAAAAGAATATATTCTTCTGAATATTGTCACCATAGAAATTAGAGTCGTGCAAAATTCAACTGTCTAGAAATGATGTTACTCAGCACACTATTACAATATTTAAAGATATTGTAAAAATTACAAAAGAAAATTTAAACTTTTAACGCATAAATTGATAGATTTAGTAGATATTAAAAATAATGCATTCAGATTTTAAAAATAATACCAAACAAAAAAGATTTCATTCATTTTGCAAATTGAATTGGCTCCACTTAAAATTTGATGACATGACAGCATTTTGTTTTGATTAAAATCTAATTTTTAATATAATTCTGAAAATCAAATGTGATTTTTTAAAATTTATTGAATTTTTAAATAAATATATATATATTGAATGAGATCAAATTTATTCTATTCTGATAAATAATAATGGTTTAATATTAAAATAAAAGTTGAAAGCTTAAATTTAGTGAGAATCAAGAAATCTGTAAGAATGTTAGTGGAGTGCATGAGAATTAACATATTTCTGTCTAATAGCTTTTTTCCAAATTTCACACATGTATTAAAAATGTATACCAATGCAAAATGACAATGAAATATTTCTGAGTTATTCAGTGGTTTATTTGGCAGACCAAATTTCAAACAGAATATCATTTTTTTAAGTTTTTAGTGATATGCATTAGAGGGCAGTATAATTTTTAAATGCTGATATCTTAAAAAGTTACCTTAAAAAGTGTTAATGATCAAATAAAATAGAAAATAATAAAAATCAATTTTATTTGATTGTAAATGCTGCTTCTTTTAAAGTGGATGAAATATTATTTTTCTTTGATTATAAAAGTTTTTCTTTAAAAATGCTTTATTCATAAACAAAATAATATTGGAGTAGATCTTTAATGCATCCTAAATTTCCTTTAAAATTTTACAGAAATTATATTGTTTTCATTCTCCATTTTAAAAAGAAATAATTATAAAAAATATCTTAATATTAAAAAATAATAATATAATCAAAAAATATTTTATAACAATTGCTTTTATTTACAATGCACTAAAAAATCAAAAATAATTTTCTTCCATCACAATTGGGATTTTTTATATTTAACTTGGAATAAAAATCAGGAGTATCCATAAATTAATTAATTTAATCATTAATTTTTATAACAAGTGATTGAATTAATTAATTTCCAGACACCCCACATTTTTTATTTCAAGTTAAATATAAAATCCCAATTATGGATAAAGAAAACAATTATTTTTTAGCTTTCATATGCTCAGTAAATAAAGGTGTTTATTATAAAATATTATATATTGTAACCAGTTGGTTAGATAACTGCAGTAAGAAAAAAGTAAATAATTAGATAACTGGCAGCATGTTTCTCAGGTTTGAATTTAAAAAATTATTTAACTAATGGGAGAAAGTAATATTTAATTTTCTTATACCTATTTTTTAAAGGGTCATTATTTAACTCAATATTTATAAGTCCCAAATATAATAATATGAAAATTCTCAAACATTAAATATATTTAAGAGTATTTTTTTTAATAAAAAATAAGAGGGAAGAACAAAAGATTTTAATAATATTATAAATTTTATTTTTAATTAAACAGAGTTTTTTGTTTTCAATTCTCTTTAATGAAAAAGAAAAATCAAATCATCATAATTAACTTATTATGTTGTTATTTTTTGCAAAAAGATTTGGTTGTTAATATAAAGGAATGTCAATAATTTTATAATAATAATTTAATATCTTGACTTGTTTTCAATATCTATGATTAAGGAGGAAATTGTCTGAACAATTCATTTTATCTAATTGGTTGTCATGAAAATTTTCATGTAAGAATCATATTGTAATTGGATTGTGGACAAGATTCTTCTAGAAAAAACATATATGAGGATGTGAATTTATAATAATACCCAAATATAGAAGAAATAATTGCTAACTTAGCTGTTGAAGAGAGACCAATCAAATATTAATTGAGCTGCTGAAGAATATAGAAGAAATTATTCCTAACTTAGCTGTTGAAGAGAGAGCCACCCAAGATTAATCCAGTTGATATCAAGCTATTAAATAAAATAGCAGAAGCTTTTTTGGATCAAGCTTTTATCATATTATAAGGTTATCACTAAAAATGGTTTGTACAATGAAAATCAAGTGCTAGATTCAGCAAAAAGCTAGGGATCACCTTCCTCCATGTAACATACCTTTACTGCAATAAAAATATAGAGAAAACATTACCCCCTAAAGTAGTATGCAATAATATCTTCAACTAAGAGCATGTTCTATCTGTATCAGTCTCACCTAGAAAATCAAGAAAACCCAATGGACAAAATTTGCTATTTTTTATTTACCTGAAATTTTTACAGACCATGAAAATGATACCTTAACCATGCCTATGTCTAAGAAGCCTTCAAGAAGAAGACCAATTGAAAAAAAATTGGAAATTGCAACCAGAAATAACTCCATCAACATTAAATCCATGGTTAGAGGTATTAGTATTTTTTGGTGTGTGCATACTATTTTTATTAATAGAAATTTTTTTAGTTTCATAAATGTAATAAGATTTTTTTGTGTAAAAAATTGACAATGTTAAATAATTCCATTCAGAAAATATATTTCAAATTGTGAAAGATTCTTTTTTTTTTGTAAAAGCCACTCAATTTTCTCTTACAAATGGTAAAATAGCTTTTAAAAAATATATATGTATAATTTGCTATAAATCTAAGTTTTTTTTTAATTTGCCTTCTGGGTAGAATCAAAGATTATTATCTTTGATTTTTGAAAATGTCTAACAAACACTTAGTTATTTTCAAAGAAAGAACCTATTAGATTTAAAGTTAATCTGTGAATAAAATTTAATTGGTTGGTTAATATAATTTTTGTGAAAGTATATACATATATATTCTAACCCAGTAAAAATTTTCCTCTAATGTTCTGTAATTATTTATTAGTTTAGTTTGCACTTTTGCACCCAGGACATTCATTTTTCTGGTCGTTGCTAATTAAGGCAACCAAAATAAAGCAACATATCCATTAATTTGCCAATATGATCTAAAATACTTTTCATATAATACAATTGTACATTCAATTCTCTTAAGCCATGCCACGATTGTAATAACAACAATAATTGATCACTTATTAATTTAAAGAATAATTATAATAATATTAATCTCAGGGTTCTTTGTTTCATGTAAAGAAATGCTCGGCAGTATTGTGTTGTCGCATATGACTGGTATTCTGGTCGGCTATAGGAAACATTTATTTTACTTAAATTCAATGTGTCTTCATCTCTCATATCAACTGCTATATTATTTAAAGAGATGATAATTCTATTCAATAATGACGTATAATTTTGAATAACACAGCTTTTTTTTTTCAGAATCTCAGTCAGAATAATAAAAAGACAAGGGTGCTTTTTGTGTCCTTCCATCATCCATGACAACACAATCATATAACTAAGATTTATTACTTAGACAATTTAACTAAATGGGAATGGAATAATGTGCAACCAAAGTTAACGGTTTGGGAATAAATTCTTTTTTTTTTCTTTACACAAAGGTGAATGTTTAGTCTTAAGTTTTCAACTCCATAAATATTATCATTAAACTAAAATATAATGACATATTCCGATCTGCTCAACTTTAATTATCTGGTATATTAAGTTTTTAAGAATTTGGAATGATTTCGGACTCAAGAAGAGGTTTTGCAAATATTGTGCAAACACTTATATTTAGCATATAAAAACAAAAAAATGAATCTACAACAAATTTTAACAAGACTATAATTTATTATTATCACAAAAAAAAATATATGAACATTTATTCAATAATCCCATAGTAATACAAAAATATAAAATATAACTGACATTAATCTGTATACTCTTTTGATTATGGACTAGAGGTTACTACTTCTCCTGTATGCAATCATATGGATTGATTAACTAAAAGTACATTTCATTACCAATACATTGTTTATTAAATTTTGGTAACCTTGTAGAAGCTTTTATTCAAAATTATTGACTAACTATTTCTGTTTTTTTTATTTTTTTAAAATGATTAATCCCATCATATGCAATACGCAAAATATTAAATTTATTTCTAATACATTTACTTTATTTATGGTCTTTAATGGGATAACCTATTCTAATTATAGGCCAGTTATCAGAAGTTACAATTACCATCTTACATTTAACTTAATGCTAACTTAAGTTATGATACAAATTTTATTCATACGTATAATTTTAAATATGAGTATTATTTAATTACTAACCAGAATTAAATATTGCATTTGAATATTCCTTCAGTAAATAAGCATTTTAAATTACGCAATTTTAATTACTTTCTCCATTGATTTACTTGTCAAATACTAGCAATATTTAGCAGCACAATACAGATATTGATCTTAGTTACTAACACACTATTTATACTAAAGTGGATCTTGAGGAACTAACATCTCCAATATAACCTTTATCTTGCCCGAACTTTCAAAATTAAGCACAATAATCAACACCTTCCATGGGGGAGCTATCTTTATTTTCACATGAGGAATATGGAATAACCACGGAGGTCTGTAGAGTAATCTACTACATTAAAATATTTTGGTGGTTTCTTGCCTCTTACTTGGGCATACAATGAACACACACCAAATACAATCCTCTCCTGGGATTTAAATGAATGAAGCATACTAAATGCTAGATAAATTCTTGATCGTCCTATCTATGAGAATCGATCACTTGGGCTATAAACATACCCGAACATTATATTTAAAATCTTCCTCTCATGGAAAACAAAGCTTTTGGGGAGATCATTTTTCATCCCACAAAATAAATACATTATAATTATTACCTATGCGAATTTTAAGCATATACCAATGCTATATCTGGGCAGAATAAGTAAATACACTGATTATAATAAACTTATGTTACCGTGTATACTTTGATCAACATCTGAAATCAATGGACATCATAGAATAAAAGTATAATAATTTTAATTTTAATAAAGGAACATTCAAAAATAGTTGGTAGCATACTATCTTAAACTAAATAAAGTGGATGTGTTATTTAAGAATAATTAGGAATAAATTCCTTAATTAATACAGTATAAATTCGTTTCAAAACTTTAACAAGAAATATTTTGTTATAGCATTTTTTTTTTTTTTTTAGTTACTTCTGATAATTTTCAATATTTATTTTACCCCTTAAATATCTAAATATTTTTCTTTTACGTATCTAACATACAAAACTTCTACCTACAATTGTATGTAATAATTAAAACATATTTTATAGATTTTTTTCTTTCGTGTTAAATATCAACTTAACCTATAATAATTATATTAAAACATACCTTTGTCATTACAAGGCTATTAAATATCACTTGACCATACAGACTTTAACCTATGTGATATAACAAAAAAAAAATACATATAATTTATAACTTAGTTTTAAACAATCATTAATTAACAAGTGCATATTCTCTCATTAGAAAATGTTTTTCTGTTGAGCAATTGAAGAGTGTTATCCAGTCGTATTTCACGAAGCAAGTTTAAAAAACAATAAACGCATGGTATTATTTCCTTTAAATAAAAGTTTTCTCTTATTTTGTGCGTTTAATAAATTAGGTAAAGAAAAATATAGCAGAATTGAAGATTAATTCTTACTTGAATTAAACTGCTACAATTTTGGGATCCATAGAAAATAAAATATACATATTATAACATAATGAACAGTTGACGATAGACGATAAACATACACAATTCTTTTCTTTTTTTAGTATTGACGATACGTACAATTCATATTAGCTAGCTTACTTATGGACGGAAATGCGCAATTTTTCTGAGAGATTATTCTGATAATAACTGCAGCTGATTTACATGTATAGGAAGTTTTAATAAATCCAACTGATGTGTAATATAATATATCATTTATTTTTATCATTAAGTCACTAAGATATTTGGTTTTGTTCATACTTTAGGAATTATAAATTTTTTAACGGTAACTTCTCCGTAAGAATGCCCCTATATAACTCTTCCTATATTTACTCTGAGAAAGTTTATATTTTTTCCAAAAAAAATATACATGTGCATAATTTAATCTTATTTATCATTATTATTATTTCCAGACAATTCTTGGTGAACAAAACATATTTTAACGTATGTAACTACATTACTTGTAAAGACAGACAATATTGAGAAAGAGCGCAAAAATGTTTCTAGTTGATTTTCCTTGGTTTCAAATATTTCTTTCAATTATTTTTTTTTCTTTCTATACCAAGAAAATATCAATAAATGACGTAAAGTTAATAAATAATTAATTTTTTCTTGGAAATCACTTCTTTTCCTTAATTTAGATATAATATAATTTTTCGTGACTCTTTTAGTTACATCTGTCATTTTTGAACTTTAGCGCGAGACAATAAATTTTTAAGTATAAAAGGTTTTTAAATAGGTAGATGGCAAAGAACATCAGGACGTCTTATCAAAAAAATTTAGCCACGCATTATATTATTAAAATTTTACTTTGATTACATTTATTTCTGCAAAATAAAATGAAAAAATTGAGTTACCAAATTTCAGCACTGTTCCTTCCTTGAAAACTAAAAGCAGACTATATATTTTTTTTTTTTTAGCGACCTCTTACAGAAAAATAATCATTTGATTATAACATAAACAAAAGAAAGGAAAAACTTATTACAATCATATAGTTTTCAGTATTATTTACCTGGATTACAAAGTAATTTGACAATATAAAAAAAATAATAATAAATACATTAAATTAACAATCAGTGATGTATAATTCTTTAAACATTTTTTTTTCTTTTTTTTTTTTTTTTTTTTTTTTTTTTTTTACAAAAAGAAATTACCAGAAGTTATTGTGCTTTATGATAAGACACTCATCCACTCTCCCCTCTACCCATCCAAAATCAATTACTGTTTAGCTTTTATACCATATTAATTTGCTCTAATTATTAATATCTCAATTAAATTATTCATGTTCTCTCTTTAAAAATGACATTGAGTTATTAAATCTATTAGTTATTCACCCAAAACATGCCAAAGTGAGTGAATAGCATACTTTATTAATCAATTATTACTATTGTTATTTTATCTTTTTATTTCTTTAAAGAATAGCATTGTTTTCCTGCAGAAATAATGCCAAGTAAACTAAGTGTCAATAACACTAGGTTACAATATATATATATATATATATATATATATGCATATATATATATATTGTACCGGACCATACTCCCTGCGGAATTCTTTTCCTAATCTTGCACTGAGCATGAAGTGACCAAGATTTAACAGGTAAAGAAATGGATATCAATTTAGCCGATTTCTATACTCATATATGTTAGTACTTCCAGCTAAACCGATAGAAAGAATGGATTGACAGGACTCTTCCAGTCAAAACACCCTTTAGTTGATATCTTATTTGAATGCCCGAATATTTAGAACAATGGCAAGTACACACCTTTGAAAAATCTATTTACAAAATAGACTTTTGCGCGCCACTTCTAGAAAAGAATCAAAAAAATGAATTTTTCACCCTCCTAGAAGGATGTGTAATACCATATGTTCAGCGGAGCATAAGAATAAGATTTACCACCCCGGTAGAGTGATATCCTGTGTGGCTAGCTCAAGTCACTCTACATCTAGGGTCTTCAAATGGGTAAGTTAAATGATTATTACAGGTATGTGGTTGATAAGGAAAGAACACATTTTTATCAATATAAATAATGATACAAAAATGAAAAAAGTTTAATATTATGATTAAATATTTATTTAATCCCAAATACCCACCACCGTTTCATACTAATGATGATATAATAAAATAAAATAAAAATACCAAATAATTAATGATCACAAACCCATATATATATTCGAGGCGTTGAAATAGACAAAATACAATTTTAAATAAGAAAAATAATAAATCCCTAAAGCTATTTACAATATTTATAAGTAATGAAAGTGGTCTGAGCTCCTTTTACCCAAGTAGAAATAAATTTTACTTTGTGTGATTTGATATATATATTTCAGATTAGAGATCTTCGGTTATACAGGCATATACTTTTACTGATGACTTTAAAACCTTTTTATTGATAGCAAATATAATAATAAAAACTATACATATATTTGCACTATGAAATATTTCACTAATTTCATATTTTCAACAAGTCAATGGGTTGCATTGGCTCAGATACTATATCGTACTCACCATAAGGTACTGTATCTATTTTTCTTTTGCTATAGATAAATTTCTATACATGTATATATGTGCAGCATAATTATACACTTACTATTATTTTAAATATAAAGTTATTAGAGTACTTGCTTACAGGGAATCTATAATAGATCAATCCCTTCTTACACGCATCTTGAGGTGTAGCAGTGACAAAACAAAAAAAAAAAAAAAACTTAAAAAAAAGATATACGGTTAAATACATTTTTTAGATATTCAACATGAGATATCATATTCACCGAATATTATAAGTGTATGTACGCATATATACGCATGTATATTTGTATATGATGAATTTCAGGAGTAACAAAGAGGAAAACGAATAGCAACAACAACAAAAAAAAATCTCATTGCAACCTTTGTTGAAAATATAAGAATTTGACATAGAAAAATTGACTCAAAAGATTTAAGTAAAAGCTTTAACATTTATGCCCGTAATAACCGTAATTCAATATACATATGCGAGAGATAACACTCTCTCTTTTTTTTTTAAAAGATTAATAATAATAATAATAAAAAAATAATATTAATATATTTAATAGGAATATCAAAGTTAATTATTTCAATATTAATAAAACATCTTAAAATAAACTTATGTCGGCATCTTCATTCTTCTCCTCTGGGCTCTGAGTGGGCTTCAAGTCAACTGGCTGTGTGGTGAGGATTTCATCCATTTAGGCATAGGCAGGGCGGCTGGAACTGGCGTGGTCACATCTTGGCGGCTTGGGATAGAGAAAGGGTGGTGCACTGGCTGGTTGTCTACCCCATGGTCATTTTACTGGACTCTCTGGTAGATTGCTTCATATTTTCCTCTGTGTGTATATGATAATAATTTTTATCAAATGTTCATTTGCTAATTTGACTGGTTCATTAAATCTTTAAGAAATCATTAGTTCTTAAAAGAACTGTATAATGGATTTCTTAGAAAGTGTCAGCAGTAGTCTTGTTCATAAATTAATCTCTAAGTAGCTGGGTGCTTGGAGAATTCTGGAGCCAAAGTAATGAACGACTTGAATGCCTATGAAAGAATGAATCTCACAGCACTTACTAAACTATATCAATCCCACTAGCCCTCTGAGAAGTATGAATCAGCAAATCCTTTCAATTTATCTTATCATTTAGATTATAACATTCCTTACAATTTTTCCAATTAAATTCTACATTTTAAGTTTGATACAATGACTCGTTTCCATATTGATTACTCCGACCACTTGCTTACAAAATCAATTCAAAAGAATTTTTAAAAAGATAACATTTAATTATAGCATTATCAAACATTTTGCAAAAGCAATTACATTCTTAGTTTACAGAATAAAATTAGTTTTTAGAAAAGTAAAAAAAAAAAATATGTACAATTACATTGGAACAATTGCTTTTCTCTATTTGAATTTTTCAGAGAAAAGCCAAATACATAAAATAACATATCATAAAACATATCCAAAACGGAAATATAAAACAAAAAAATACATGAGTTTACTCTACAATATTTTCTATGTCAATTTCATATTATTTAAATTGGTGTGTGTGGGTATTTTAATGCTCAGACCGAATTTCCATTATTAATATAGCACATTTATATATTTGTTGTGCTTAATACATACTTTATGCAAGGCCATTTGATAATGCCTGGCACAATATATATATATATATATATTAGTATATATATATATATATGTGAAAGTATATATATATATATTGATGAAATGGATATTAGGGATGTAATACTGTCATGCCATTTTTTGTTTTTGTTGTTAATTAGATATTAAAATAATTGTTTATATATATATTAGTCTTAATTTCTTTATTCTATCCAATTGCTGTTTCATGAAGTGCTGTGTGTGTGACCTTATATCATAACAGCTTATATTCTAGGATTTAGTTTTTTTGATGATCTCAATAAAACTAGTTATTTATAAGAAGAGGAAGCCCGTTATTTACTTAGGTAATTTATAATAAGCTAATCTATTTATTTATTTCCCTCTTGCTCACAGTAATAAATTAGATTTCTTGTCTTCTGAACTAGGTTCATGAATGACAGTTGTATAGAATAAAGGGTGCAGAGGCATCCAATTGAAATTGCCCTGGGTAAGGTCAAATAATGTATTCTTCAAATTCCATGCACTACATTTTAGTTTAGTCTCTATTAGAAATTAAGTTTATAATTGGCCAGTACATTAATGGCACTAAGTGGTCAGAGCATTGATGATGATCAGCATGTTTTAGTATCCCAGCTATAATGATCGAAATGTAAATGAAGATCGAATCTAACCGCAAACACAATATCTGCTCTACAAGGGCGCCATCTACGCATTTGAGCCTAGAAAAATTTATAGAGTAGGCAGATACGCGCTGTTAAGATTCCACTTTATTTATATATTCAGATCGTTAGCCCAAGTCACTAGCTCAGTGAGTAGCAGAGATAATAAAATATCTTAATTTTATATCTTAAATATAAAAGAGTAAAAGCCACTGCCAGAAATTAACACATAAAATATTTATTTACGCATATATAAAATCATTCTAAACTCGAGGAATAGGTTTAACATTTGTATATTTTTATATTCTTATTACTCTTTAATTTTACATTTATATAAATTTCAATGATTTTAATTTTTTTTTATTTAGATTGTCAAGTATGAATAGACTACATAGATCTGCATTTGAAAATAAAACATTCTATCCCTATTTAACCCTAGGCTAAAATTCGCAGTCAAACTGGCATCAATCCATCTGATACATTTATGTATTCAATGTAGCATGAAAATACAACAGCACAAAGATACTATACTGTCAGGAATGAACATCTGAACAATATATTTTAAGAAAACATTGACTCTTGTCTAATACAGGAATATGACGTCTGTATAGCAAGAAGAACAATAAAATAAAAACTCCATAGGAAGGGACCGCGATCCTTTTTGCTGACTTACAATCCTATCCATAGGCAAAGGGTTGGTGCGGTGTATACAGCAATTCTGAATGTAGCGAAACTCATACTACATCTACTAATTGCACAAATATATCCAATCCATTGACCCAATTCAACAATGACACAAATAACCTAAGATTTCCCTCCCCTAATATAACTTTACAAATCTATATAGCCATTCACGCCCGACTTAATTTTAACATTTAAATATGTTCACACAGATTGTTTAAAAATGTTGGGTATAGATCGATTACATAGATTCCACGGTCAAAAACATTTCAAAATAAACATAAACGATCAAAATACAAAATTATTGATACCGACAATCGCAGAGGGAAACTTATAAGTAACCCAATAGTATTCACCATAAGATACTTGCGTTGTCACCAATAACTTAAAAGACATCCGAATAAATACATTTTAGATACTCACCGTAAGGTATCATCATTTATCGAAGGTCTATGTATTTTGATCAAATATGAAAACCAAAATATAATTAACCGCAAACGAATCCATGCAAGCGTCTATAAACAACTTAAAATTTACTCATTTAAAATTTAACAATAAATATCAATACAATAAATAATAAATGGAAATGATTTTTTTTTTATCAAACGCATACGTATATATAAAATTTCACATTATCAATTTAGTTGACACATAGGTCAGAGAAAAGTTCCTTTTTATAAAAATAAATTTACTTATCAATCTTTAAAGTTCTTAATTAATGTTATGATTTTTAACAATTGTTCAGTTCTATTGCTTACGGTAGAGAAGTCCCTGTTCCCATTGGCAATTCCCATGCAGACTTTCCTGGAAGACCGGTCTGATGTTTTGGAGGTGGCAGTTGCTGGTTCTGTCCTGGTATCACAGTCTTTGCATTTTTAAATAAATGAGTAAGGACGACAAGTGCGTCTTGTCGCCAGACCCACCAAAATCAAGTTGGAAAAAGCTCTCTCTCCTTGGAACTCAATATTTTTTTCTTTTTATAGTCCTCCTATGGATTCCATGAACAAAAACGTCACTGTTCTGTTTTTTCATTATGGTCCGGGCCTTTATTTGGCTTCCATTGGTCAAGCTAAAATCCCTTTCTTCTCTTATCTAACTTTCCATCTGACTTTTTAATTAAACAGCTTTTAGATAATTAATAAGCAATCATTTCCATTTATAGATTACAGGATAAATTAATACCTGTTTTTATTTTAACATACGTTATTTTTTTATTAAAATACTTTTATAAATCTTTTTTTTTTATAAAAAATACATTCAAATACCTTTTTTTTTATTTATTAAAAAAAATATTTTTAAAGTTTAGCATCTGTGCGAATGTATATACGTATAACAAACATTTTTAATTTTAGCGTTTAGTTTTTTACTTTTATTTGCGAACTTTTAAGTTTTTCTTTTAAATTAATGTAACGACATATTTATATATCGTTACACAGCTTTATTGTTTTTATGATTATATATTCTTATGGGTTAGCACATAAGTGTGTTCATCCAAATTAATGTGTAAATAATTGTCCCAAGCTTGCAAAGGCTAAATAGTTGGTCTAGTCTACAATAGACCCATTTCAATATCAGTCACAAGTTTGATTGTTGATTTATTTTTATTCTCAATCATTCATGATGATGAATGAGTATTGCTTATCCTTATTTACCATGCTGGTAAATTTATGGTTAAGGATACTGATAGCTGCTGTAGTGAGTTAACTGGCTGATCTCTCAGAGTGATCCATCATGCTCATCTCTTATATTAAATTTTATAATTTTTTATTGAGAATAAGTAAACCATTCCTCAGATGCCTGCTTGTTTAAATCCCAATTTTCTGTAGAGTTAAAAATGGCAACCCAACTGAGGGTCATTGATGATCACATACTGATGGCCATCATCTCAGGTATGACTCCCTTATTTCTCCATAGTGTTACAATATATATGTATTATTTTTATTTTTTTTTAAATAGAGAATTTTATTTTTAAAAATACATCTTTACTCTACTTATTGAGGGCAATTGGTCCACCAAAACTCATAGTTAAACAAGAATATCATAAGTAGAATAAGGATTTATAATGTTTGTCTACAGGGAAAAAATGACCTGTTACTATAGGTCAGGGGTCCCCAACCCTATGCCCACGTTCACCATGGCACCCACAGACCATTTTATGTGTGCCCGCTGCTATCCGAACACGATAAAATAATATTTATCTGATATAAATAAATTTAATTTTTAAAATTTCCTATAAATTATTGTATTATATTGTAATCAAATTGTAGGGCATAATAGTATAAAAATATAAACGTTAATTATAAGTTAAAATTTTATTTTTGAAATAAATATTTTTTTTATATATTATGTGTATTAACAATATCCAACTATAAATTTAGATTGAAAAAATAAATGGTGCCCCTCACCTGGTTGAAAAAATAAATGGTGCCCGCCACCTGGCCGGTATTATAGAATGTGCTCTTAAGTGCAAAAAGGTTGGGGACCCCTGCTATAGGTAAAAAATTATACTATATATTGAGAATATAACTTAAAAAATAATGTATTGAATACAGTATATATAAAAAATTAAAAAACCCTTAACATGCATTATATGCTTGTGTAAATTGTGTTGTATTATGCAGGTATTCACTTAAAATATGTATTTATCTATGTATAATAAAGCAACCTAAATCTATGTAAAAATGAAACACATATCTTAAAGTTGTTACTTCCTATAATTATCATTATCCAGTTTGATTTCCAAGCTCAACAATTTTCTTGATTTTTTGTGGTCATATTACTTGTTATGATAGTTAAATAGAATTTCTAAATAAAAAAAAGTTTAACATCACTAGAAAAAAAAAATGTCTTCACTGTCCAAAAAGTGCTGCAAAATAGACTAAGAAAATGAAACTAAAATAGTATTTAACAATGTTTTTATATTCTTCTGCAAAACTGATTTACATTACACTGAAAAAAAAATCCATATTGAAGTTTTATTTTTTTTAAATTTGTATTACAGTATTACTGTAAACTATATTATTTACATGAAATTAGTAAAATTACAAAAACAATGTTTAATAACAAATCATTTGATAGATCATTAATGCAACAAAAGTCAAATAAACATATGGTACAAAACAAAAACTTAATCAACATCAACTTTAAAAAAAAATTTCAGCGTATTGAAAAGAAGAAAAAAAAATCTTACGCATGCTGATTTTGTATATTGTAATCAATATTTAAGCCTTTTGTTACAATGGGTACTGTGCTGCTCTAAATAAATAAATACAATAGCTGTAGTGGCAGTTTTGGGGTATGACATGTTACTATTTTATGAAATTTAGTAGCCATGTTTTTGCAATGACTTAGCAATTTGTCAAATAGAACAATGTTTTTATAGCACAATATGTTTTGATCACAGATTTACAGGTGATTTAAATAAAAATTGAAGGCATTAATCTTATTCACTTTATTTGTATTGCATTTTCATCATACACAATTTATTATTAATTGCATAAAATCATCCTCACATCCCCCCCCCCAAGTGCAATTCAAATACAAAGGATAACAGTTTCAATTTGATTGAAATTAGCATTCCTAAAGATTTTAACCCAAAATTGATTGTCTGCAATTTTAGCCAAAATTTATACTCTACACAATTTAAAATTTAATACTGACAGCACATATGACTAAAAATGATTTTTAGTTTTATGCTGAATGAAATTTATATTTTTTTCTCAGTACTACATTTTTTCACACATGCGATAATATCTCCATTGTTTTGGATATTTGAAAAGAATTACAAGATGATTTAAAATTGAGGAAGCAGAATGTTATTTTTAATTTACATTTAGTAATTTTGATATTAACTGTATAAATCTGACACCATTTACCCTCATAACTCACTCCTTTTTTTTACTGAAAATATTTTAGATTAGTGATAGTAGCACTTTTGATTTGATAGAAAAAATTTAATTTAAAATTAATTGACTGAATATTTTAACTAATATATGTCATCATCATTATCAACCATTATCAATCCACTGCAGGATGAAGGTCTCTCCAAGTTTAATCCATCTTCTCCGATCTTTAGCTTCTCTTCTCCACATCACCCCTACACATTTTCTTATTTCATCCATCCATCTTACATGTGGTCTCCTTCTGGGTCTTTTACAATCTCTTGGAATCCAGTTTAAAATTTCAATTGTCCATCTATTATCATCTCTTCTAGCAATATGTCCAGCCCAACTCCACTTCAATCTTTTAATTTTTTCAATGAGGTCAGTAACACCTGTTTGTTCTCTTACCCATACATTGCGTTTTTGATCTCTTCTTGTTACTCCCAACATACATCTCTCCATACTTCTTTGAGTGGTCTGAAGTCTCTGTATTGCTCTTCTATTAAGTGTCCAAGTCTCAGATCCATAAGTAAGAACTGGTAAAACACATTTGTTAAAAACCTTTCTTTTCAAACACATAGGCATATTTCCTTTTAATATCAAGTTATTTCTACCAAAAGCACTCCAACCAAGTTTAATTCTATGATTAATTTCCTCTATTATGTTTCCATCTGTATTAATAATCTGACCAAGGTATTTGTAACTCTTAACTTCTTCTAATTCATCATAATCAATCTTTATTTTCATATTTGGAGCAAATCGATTAAACATTACTTTAGTCTTTTTAACATTTATCTTTAGTCCTACTTTCCTACTTTCATCTGATAACTCCTGCAACATTTCCTGCAGCTCGGAAGCATTATTTGCAAAAACAACTACATCATCTGCAAAATCTAAATGACTTAAATAATCTCCATTTACTTTCACTCCTTTAGTTTCCCATTTTAATCCACAAAATGCTTCTTGCAGCACTGCTGTAAAAAGTTTTGGAGATATGGAGTCACCTTGTCTTACACCTTTCTCAATGTTGACTTTCCCAGCATCATTATGTAATCTAATTGTTGCTGTTGCATTTTTATAAATATTCTTTAAAATATGACAATATCCTGGATCTATACCTTGATGATCCAATGCTTTAATCACTGAAGAAATGTTTATAGAATCAAATGCCTTTTCATAATCTACAAATCCAAAACATAATGACAACTCATATTCATTTGTCCTTTCTATAACTTCTCTCAATACTTGAATATGATCTACTGTACTAAAACCACTTTTAAATCCAGCTTGTTCTCTTGGTTGGTGGAAATCCAATGTTCTCTGTAGACGAGTTGTAATTATCTTGGTAAAAAATTTATATAAAACTGATAAAAGGCTGATAGGTCTGTAATTTCTAATATCTTCTTTATCACCTTTTTTAAATATTAATATTATTACTGCATTCTTCCAATCATCCGGTACATCTTTATCATTTAGACATTTGGTATATAACTTTGCTAATATTTTTTCTGTTTCTTCACCTGCTTCTTTTAATATATCAATTATAATTCCATCATTACCTGGAGCCTTTCCTTTTTTCATACATTTAATTGCATTTCTCACTTCTTCATTTAAAATTCTGGGCAATTCGGAAGATGTAATAGATATAGGAGGTACTTGTTCTTTATTACTATATAATTCTTGATAAAAATCTTCTACCAATTTCATAATGTCATCCCTCTTTTTAGTAATAATTCCATCTTTTTTCCTTATTGCAGATATAAATTTCCTACCAATACCAAAATGTTGTTTTACATTCTTAAGACTTTTATTTTCTTCTACAGCTTTTCTTGCTAGTTCACAGTTATACTTTCTTATATCATTTTCAACTCTTTTCCGCACCATTTTACAAAATTCGAGATATTCAATTCTTTTTAATGCATCATTCTTGCATATCTTCATATTCCTTCTTTTCTTCATAAGTTCTCTAGTCTCAGTAGAAATTTTATTAGTCAATTGCTGCTTTTTTCTACCAGCTATCTTTGTTGCAGTTTTTAAAAGTGTATCAGTTATTTTCATATTAATTTCATTCAAATCTGAATCATGTTCAAAATCTACTAATACTTGAAACCGATTTGTAAGTTCTAATTTAAATTCATTAGAATGTTTCTGAAGATTAGGAATATCAACTGTAAATATAGTTTTTTTTAATAATTTTTGTCTCTCTAGTTTTACATTAACATGTATCTTACCCCTTACTAATCGATGATCACTTCCTGTGTTAAATTTATTAAGAACATTACAATCTTGAAATATGTATTTCCTGTTAGTCAAAATATAATCCAATTCTGCTGTACCTTCATTTGGATGCTTCCATGTCCATTTCCTTCTAACATTTTTCTCAAAAAAAGAATTCATAATATAAAGTTTTTCCTTCTCTGCAAACTCCACAAGTCTATGTCCTCTCTCATTTCTATTACCATAACCAAAATTACCTACAACACTTTCATCTTTCATTTGTTTACCAATTCTAGCATTAAAATCTCCCATAACAATTTTAAAATGTTGTTTACTCTGATCAAAAGCCTTTTGTACATCCATATAAAAATCTTCTACTACTTCATCACTGTGAGAACTTGTTGGGGCATAAACCTGAATTATCTGCATTTGATATCTGCTATTAAGTTGTATAACTAATCTTGCCACTCTGTCTGATACACCATCAATCTCCACAATATTGTTCTTCCACTTTTTATTTATAATGAATGCTACTCCACTTGTATTTCCAATATTTGTGCCTTTATAATAGAGCATATGTCCACTTTTTAAATCAATTGTCTCTTCACCTTTTCTTCTAACTTCACAAAGTCCAATAATATCCCATTTAATATAAGAGAGTTCTTCTTCTAATTCTTGCAATCTTCCTTCACTTGAAAGTGATCTGCAGTTGTAAGTACCTAAATAAAAAGTCGTCATCAAATGGCAGCCTGGGTCCGCCTCCAGGATATTCTTAGCACCCTCCGCCTTCGGCCACCAACCGCTGCCTTGGTTGGTGACTTTACAGCCTCCTGGGATTAAGGGCCATGCTTTATTTTTGTCTGTCATAATTGTATAATTGGGAAAAATCTTTATCATTTACACAAACATTCATTCTGCCTTATCAGGCACTGAGAAGAAAGACCATGGTGTTTCTTGATCTTAAACTCAGAGGTAAAAAGCCAATAAACTCACCACGCTGGCTAATGCGTGTTGGTGAGCAGCCCATCCATGTTCGTATACTATATGAATAAACATATAGTAATAACAGCTGCAGAAAGGAGTTTGCTATTAACTGAAAGGAGACCCTTTGATTCCTCTTGGAGGCCTTAAAGGAACCGAGCAGGGCAAATTCCTAATGTCCACTCCATACTAATATATGTACATTACTGTATATTTATAATTTTATGCTTAACAAATTTGCAATTTTTTACAGTACTATATTGATATTTATTCTTGTATTGAATGAATTTTTTTATTTTTTTGCTTTTGTAGTCATTAAAAATGGAAATCTTTACTTTGGATATGTTATTAATGAAGGAATAATTGTCTCATAAAAACAAAAATATGTCTGTACAATTTCAGCATCAAAGTCACTACAATACAATATTTTGCTTTTGGATAAGATGACTTTAATAACTAACTATTCTATGATAACATCAGTATTACAAAATGGCCATCAAAATGTTTTTAAATTTTTTTTACAATCATTATAGTGGATAATTAATTGTTAATCAAAATTATGGGTTCAAATTGATGATGATGACAACTGTGAATCCTCACAAACAAACCAAGCGATAAGTGGAGTAAAGGTGTATAATATAGTATTATCATTGTTAATAAATTACTGCATATAAGTTATCTATTTATTGTTAATTATTTTTGATTATGTAAGTTTGTTTGTTGATGTATTTTTTTAATAAACTTGTATTGCAAGTATGTATTCACAATTTATCTATATGTTAAAAAACTCTTTACTATAAATATGTTAATTATGCAAACTTGCATATTTGTTACTACAAATGACTCTTGTTTTTCATAACAATGCAAGGAACTAAATAAACAAATACAGGAAGACTATTCTCCTTGTAAATTCATAAACATTGAAAAACTGCAAATAATACATGTTGGTAATAGATTATATGTGGATGTCCTGCTTGGTTTTTTACAGAAATAGAGGGGAAATCTCTGGAGTTTAATATCCACATATTATGATCATTTTTGTCACTTCCAATGGTTGCACTTCTTAGAAACTCCTGAATACTAAAGCTATTTTCTTATTTTTAATTTTAATAATATGATAACCATCTAATATTTTAAACAAATACTCACTACTTGTTCTTGAATATCTCGAATGGCTTTAGTGATTTCATGCAGAGTAAACTAAAAAAAAATGGGGACAAAAGTATATTATATCATAGAATAATAAGTTTAAATTTAATACAAATATTTATTTAAATCTTAAATTGTTTATTTTCAGTTTTTTTAAATTGATCAATATATTTACGTGTGTGTGTGTGTGTGTGTGTGTGTGAAAATATTCCAATGCATATCGCTAACTGAAAATTAAATAGAAAATATTTAAATCACCAACACAAACATTATTCTCAAAGTGAAGTGCTCAAATATCATAACACTGTTTTGGGTAATTTAAATATTATATGCATATATACATATAATTTCCACATTATATATTTTTAATAAAACATTTTAGGAATGTTCTGAGCATTTTCAAAATTATTAAAAATGAATACTTAATGATTTTGCCCTGGGAATATTAAATCAAACCACTTCCAGTAAAGCCCTGTTTATATCTAAAGTAAAGAAAATGTCATTCCCATAGCATTATTTAAAACCATATGCAAATTAAGTTTTTGGGTTCTCAGACAAAATGAGATACGTTTTGTTTGATTGAAACTTAAGCATACAATTTTCTGTGAGACTTTAACATTGTTTGTACTTAAAAAGATCTTTGCTCTTAATACATTGTTTATGAAACATATATATAGTGAAAGAGGGTGATTTGGTAATAGTATGAATACGGAACCCTACCGTTTGATGATGGTCTTTTTCACCCATTGCACATCAATATACCAATTCATGGGCCGTCGGTTTCTTCACAGAATACTACGGTACAAAAAAAATTTTCCCCACTTTCTATACATAAAACTATTATTTTTTTTTTGTTTTTTTAATAAACAAACACTTTGTTTTTAGATGATAGAGAGGGGTTGGTTTGCTTTTCAATTATCACCTTTTTTTGGAGTTGAAGCTTCTTTTTAAAGCCTTAAACAATTCATTTTTAATTAATAAACCAACAGTTGGTTTTTTGAGGGTGGAGGGGATGTTGGTTTGAATTTTAATCTCATCTTTTATGATCTTTTGCCGATGTACTGGAAACTTTGCATGACAATTTTAAATGTGTTCAAATATAGAATACATATAAAGAGATAGATTAACAAAATATACGAATAATTGGAGGGGGGGGTGGTTTGCTTTTAAATTATCAACTTTTTTTTCTTATCGACTTTTTACTAGTATTTTGAGTTTTTTTTTTGTTGGAAAGCCTTATTAATCAATTCATTTTTAATAAACCAACAGTTGGTTTTTAGAAGGTGGAGGGGGGTTGGTTTGATTTTTAATTATCATCTTTTATTTTCTTATTATAATAACTGAAACACAGGCTTCATATATACCATGTGTCTATATATGTAATATAGGGTATATGAGCACAGACTTTTACATGACCCACCACTCTCCACTCTATCTAATAACACTGATACACTCAAGCACATATATGCTGAAAAGATAAATAATCACCAATATACGTATTTCATGCTAAAACAGCAATCATCAGTTGGTCCAGATTATCATCTCCCACACATATATACTATAAGTGCTCAGATATATATTAAGATAGACAATCTTTAATGGACTAGCTACAACCTACTACACACTCCAACTCTTCAACCGTCCATCCAATTGAAAATCTGATGATGGAATGCTCGAAGGCCACCCTAAAGCCGAGATTCTTGTCACACCCATGTTGACCCAAGGTCAATCTGAACCCCACATGTACAGGACATAGTCCATTAAATACATATGCAAGGATGGGCAGACATCTCTATAATGTAATAACTGAAACACAGGCTTCATATATACCATGTGTCTATATATGTAATATAGGGTATATGAGCACAGACTTTCACATGACCCACCACTCTCCACTCTATCTAATAACACTGATACACTCAAGCACATATATATACATCTGAGCACTTATAGTATATATGTGTGGGAGATGATAATCTGGACCAACTGATGATTGTTGGTTTAGCATGAAATACGTATATTGGTGATTATTTATCTTTTCAGCATATATGTGCTTGAGTGTATCAGTGTTATTAGATAGAGTGGAGAGTGATGGGTCATGTGAAAGTCTGTGCTCATATACCCTTTTCTTATTATGAGATTTTTTTTTTAAATAAAATATTTAATACTACCGAAACCTTTATATGATAGTGAAAAGTTCTTCCTTTATTTTTTATCTTTTTCAAAAAGCCTTAATTAAACAGTTTGTTTTTAAAAAGCATTTTTTAGGGTAGAAGGAAGTTATAGTTTGTTTGACTCCAATAAAATATGAGCCTCAAAGCTGTAAGTAACAGGATTTTGGAGCCATCCAACCAACTTCCCTTATGCAGACCCAGGTACACTTGCAGGAGTGACAATGGAATTCCCCAGATCTTGTAGTTGACTAAAACCATGCTCCTCCTGCAAACATATAGCTTCACATCTGGCAGGATGTTCTCTTTCTGGAAAAACACAACAGTGTCAACTTCTGTGGCTAGCAATGCACTCCCCTTCAACCAATTTTGAACACTTGCCATGCTGACATTTTACTGCTCTCACACAGATTCATGCATAAATGTGTATTTGCACATGAACTCAGCAGAACTCTGCTGAGAACCCTAACCTTTTCAGGTTGGGTGCAGTTCAAAATCATAGGGAAGCATGCATGATGGCCTGACAATTCTTAATATGTAATACTAAATCCACTATGATTTCTCAAAATTTTTCTGCAGTGAATTTTTTGATAGTTTCACATCCTTCAAATACAGCCACCATAAAATCAGACTGAAGCAAGAGTTGAAATGTGCTCACTTGAGGAATACTGTCACAAGTCAATAGACATAGTATTTTGTTACATAATTGTATGATACATCACCCTCTAGGCAGCCTGTTACAGCTCTAAACAACACTGCTGTAGTGTTAGCCATATGTTAGGCTTCTAAAATAGTATATTGATATGCATTGTGTAAAAAACAACACCATCAAGTGGTAGGGTTCAGTATATCATACTATTACCAGTGATTCTTATAGAAGAAAACAGTTGTGCTGTAAACATGGTGTTTGATTGATTATGCCTATTTTTGTAATACAACTATTAATTATTATTATAATATTTACAGCTTCAACAAGTTGTAATGTAGATAAAAATTGTGTTCATTATGTGAGATGGGACAAATGACGTGTAAAATATTAACCTCTGCACAACGGTACATTCATTTACAGTTATAGTATTAATTACTATATATATATTGTAATGGATCTCCAACCAATCTCCATCCTCTCTCTCTTTCTTTGGCAACTGTTACCACAAGCAAGACAACATATAGATATAAATGAATTTACATCTATACCCAATCATACCCACAACAACACAAGTACTGCTATAAAGTTATGTTTCCCGATCGGACGTCTCTCGGCTGCTGAAATTATGGCAAATTTACAGCACTTGGATAAATTTATAAATTATACTGGAATTATTTCTGCTATATAATAATTGACACATGTGCCATATTACTAGAATTAATGTCTAATTTATTGTAAGATAAGCCCTATGGGTGAATTACTCTAATTGTTATGGTGAAGACAGTGAGACGAGATGAAAAGAGCCATTCATTATTAAACATTATTTAATCCAATAAAATAAAATAAATACAAATAAGTTATAAGATTTAAACACAAAATAAAAGCATTACATAAATAAGGTAAGTTACATGTAATTCAAAGCATTAACACTAAGAAGAAGAATAATCTTCAATGTATTTAAAATGAGTCTAGAATTAGAGTCTCTTTCTCCTTCATGTATTATTTGATAAACTCTACTAAGTATTTAACTATCTAACGTCTACAAGTGCAATTGCATTTAAGTTCTTTTGGCCATGTTAATGAAAATATGTACATGCATGACATATATATTCAAAGTTTACTTTACCTAGGTTTTCTCGACGTTGGGTAATATTCAGCTGGTCGTCATGGGGATCTGACTCTTAGCATTCAGTTTTCTTCCTTCATATTCTTGGTGGCTTCATGATGATGGTATATCAATGACAGGGAATGTGAATTGTCAGGCAGGCACTATAACTGTTGTTACTTTATGGGAGATGTTTGACCGTACGAGCAAGGCGGGTATGGATCAAGCTAGCATCCGTTTGTGGCCCCCTAGCCAATCATTCTCCAAGCTTCACCATTGGAATAGAATTGAGTCATATTTGCAAAATTCAGCAAGCTCCAAAATATATAATTTCAGCTAAGAAGCATACTAAAAAAAAATGTCTGCTTTCTTACTCTTTCTTCATCGATCTCTCTCTTCCCAGAATCCCTTTCTTATCTTGATCTCCTAGTTCAAATTTTCTTTTTATTGTTCATTGGAATGTCAGTAGGTTCATTTTCACATCTTTTTTTTCTACTTCTTACAAAACCTTCATAATTTTCTCTCTTTTTTTTTCTTTTAACAAAATCATTGGAATGTCAGTAGGTTCATTTTCACATCTTTTTTTTCTACTTCTTACAAAACCTTCATAATTTTCTCTTTTTTTTTCTTTTAACAAAATCATTTTTTTATTTACATCTCATATCTCTCCCTCCCTTTGTATAATTACACATATGTTTCACTCATTCAAATGTGTAGTTGAGAGAGAGAAGATTGTTATCTTTTTATAAAGCTAATTTTTTGACAAACTTCAACAAAACTTCCTAAATATCAGTTTTTAAACCATCTGACTCCCTTTTATTTTTTTTCCCTTTAAGTTTTTTCTCATAAAATTAAATGATATGATTATAATATTCTTTCCACTTTATTATTTATTTTCCAAAATGTTGACTTTTAAGAGTCAAAGATAGGAATCTCGTTAGCCTTCCCTTCCCTATCTTTCATTTAATCACTACAATTAAGTCTTAATTAGTTACATTCCTGAAATCAATTCAAATGATATTGATTTGAATATATTATAAAATTTAAAATAGATTTCTTTTTGCTCCTACATTTATTTTAAATATTTTAAGTATTATTTTATTAATTCAAAAAAACAACAACTCATATTTAATATTATTTGATATATTAAATATATATGTGTGTGTGTGATCCTCACATTATACCATTCCCGTCCTTTTAAGAATTTAATGGATCGAAAGCCATACAATTCTTCACTATATATATATATATTAGTCATGTGATATAAAAACCGATTTCCACATTGCAGCAAAGCAATGATATTCCATATTATGCAATACGGTTTATAAGAGTGTGCAAGGTAGAAATGAAATCCATCGAAAATATAAAATTATATTTGCTAAATATGACTTGATTCAAAATCAGTAATTATTACATATATATATATTACCATATGCAATTATCATAAATCCAATGCAGAAAAGGTTTCTCCAAGTTTAATTCAGTTTCTCTAATCCTTAGCCGTATTTCCTCTGTGTAATACTAATAAAAGTTTTTTATTTCATTCATTTATTCTACATATGATCTTTTTTTAGATCTTGTATAATCCCTTGAGATCCTGTGTAAGGCTTCAAATGTTCATGTATTATTAATTCTTCTAGCATTATGTCAAATGCAGTTATATTTCAGGTTTTGTTTTACTTTTTCATGAGGTCAGTGATGCCTGATTATTCTCTTATTTAAGTATTTTGCATTCGATCCCTTCTTACACCCAACATTCATTTCTCCATGTTTGATTGAGTGGTTTGGAGTATCTGGCTTGTATACTTCAGTTAGATATTCAAGTCTCAGATTTATAAGTAAAACATTTCTATTACAAATCTTGCTATTCAGACATATAGACATATTTCCTTTATTTATTTCAAAAGTAGTTTATTCAACATTAAGTCTATGATTAATTTCCTCGATTATGTGTACATTTGTATTAATAATCTGATCAAGATATTTGAAATTGTTAATTTCTTCTAAGCGATTATTATCACTCTTTATTTTATTGAAATAGTTAAGATTTTACTTCATTAATGCTTAAATAAATTAATATATATATATGTGTGTGTGTGTGTGTGCTCTGGCACAGATAATGAAGCTATTAGTAAATTTTTAATGAAATTATTAAAATTTTACCGCCAAGCACTTTTGGGACAGTCTACAGTCTCATATTCATGGCAAGTTATTCTGTTAATAACTGTAAAATTATGCAAATTTTATGCAAACTTATGTGCAGATGTTATGTGGACCATTTACGAGATAGGGAATAGCAGGCCTCTCTTCTGTTGATTGCCGATGGGTCAGCCGCAATGAAGTAAGCTTCCCTAACTTTAAGTTTGGTGTCATTTGTTTCAGAGCAAACGACACTGGCTGTGGTAGGTAGAAAAGCATGTCCAGTGTTTCTCTCATGTTCGACAAAAATTGAATTACCTTCAAACTTTGTTTTGGTTTTATTGTAAAGGTATCGGTGTTGAGCTACTCTGGTGGCAATGTTAGTTTTGGACTCTCCATAATATGTTGCTGTACAATTTCTATGGGGGCAGGTAATTTTGTACACAACTTGAGGAGTGAGTTCAGGTTTGATCCTGTCTTTGGCATTATTTATCAGTCTATTGGTGTTGGGAAATGAATGGAAAGCGACTTCAAAGTCACATGATTGTTGATTGATAAGGCTTTTAGCTGTAGAGTGAATGTATGGGATTAAAATTCTTGGTTTGTTTTCTTTCTTATGGTTGTGGTTTATTTTATAGAAAAACTTGTTAACTTTTCTGTTGATGAATGAATAAGTGTGTCCTATTTTCCTTAAATCAGTTATATAATTGATGGGATTTTTTTCTTTTATCTGCCTCATATTTGCACAAGTTATGGGTTCCTAAACATGAATGAAGAGAGGGCTGCAAATTTGTGTGAGTGCAGCATATAAGAATTAGGGTTGGTAGTCCAGCTTATCTATATTTTTGCTAACACATATGTCAAGGTATTTGACCTGTTTGTCTTGGTTTTCCCAGGTTGTAGTAAAAGTAAGCTTGGTTTTATTCTGGAGGCTATTGTGAAGGTTAGTAATGATGTTGCTGCCCCAGAAGACATCATTACTAACCTTCACAATAGCCTCCAGAGTAAAACCAAGCTTACTTTTATTACAACCTGGGAAAACCAAGACAAACAGGTTAAATACCTTGACATATGTGTTAGCAAAAATATAGATAAGATGGACTACCAAATGGTAGTCAAACCTTTGGAAGTAAGAGGCTTGACAAACCCTAATTCTTACGTGCCACATTCACACAAACTTGCAGCCCTCTCTTCATTCATGTTTAGGAACCATAACTTTTGCAAATATGAGGCAGATAAAAGAAAAAATCTCATCAATTATATAACTGATTTAACATCACATGATCACATTTCCTATACTAGCACATTAATTGTTGATAAACAGAGCAAAACTCTCCATACAGTATTGCCACCTGTGCTAAACAGAGTAATCAATGGATGCTTAATGGTTTAACACCAATCCTGCCTAATAGGATAGTGGTGGCTATGGTTGTAAAAGAGCCAAAGACACCCAAAATGTATGGGTGCTGAACTGAGTTCAGACCCATATGACTATATAAGCTATTGAGCTTAGATTGAAAATATTTTTTGTGTTTTCAATTTCATTCTCAGTTTTGTAGTTAAGTAGAGATAAAAGGTGGTTGCTAGAGGGTTGCATTAGATCCTAAGATCTAGATGCAGTGCTCTCAGATCCAAAGCTCACTGACGAAGGCCACAAGCCAGAAACTAGTCTGGGGATATTGGATGAGTAGGCATTAGATAGGGATTTTATGCACAAGCCTTCTGGCATCCATTGATTACTCTGTTTAGCACAGGTGTAAATACTGTATGGAGAGTTTTGCTCTGTTTATAACTGATTTAAGGAAAATAGGACACACTGATTCATTCATCAACAGAAGAGTTAACAAATTTTTCTATAAAATAAACCACAACCATAAGAAAGAAAACAAACCAAGAATCTTAATCCCATATGTTCACTCTACAGCTAAATGCCTTATCAATCAACTATCATGTGACTTTAAAGTCACTTTCCATTCACCTCCCAACACCAATAGACTGATAAATAATACCAAAGACATGATCAAACCTGAACTCACCCCTCAAATTGTGTACAAAATTACCTGCCCCCAAAGAAATTGTATGGCAACATATTATGAAGAGACCAAAACTAACATTGCCACCAGAGTAGCTCAACACCGATACCTTTACAATAAAACCAAAACAAAGTTTGAAGGTAATTCAATTTTGTTGAACATGAGAGAAACACTGGACACGCTTTTCTACCTACCACAGCCAGTGTCATTTGCTCTGAAACAAATGACACCAAACGTAAAGTTAGGGAAGCTTACTTCATTGTGGCTGACCCATCGGCAATCAACAGAAGAGAGGCCTGCTATTCCCTATCTCGTAAATGGTCCATGTAACATCTACACATAAGTTTGCATAAAATTTGCATAATTTTACAGTTATTAACAGAATCACTCGCCATGAATATGGGACTGTAGACTGTACCGAAAGCACTTGGTGGTAAAATTTTAATAATTTCATTGACAATTTACTAATAGCTTCATTATCTGTGCGCAGAGCACATATATATATTAATTTATTTTATTATGGGAAAATCTATTGAACATTATTCTTTTTAGTATATAACTTTAGTCTTATTTTCTTCCTTTTATTATATAAATTTTGCAACATTTCCTGAAGAGGTGAAATATTATCAGCAAAAACAACCACATCATCTCGTAAACAATATGTCTTGCATTCATTCTCAAGTCTAAAAAAAATAACATACGCAAGATAGCACTCCAAAGCAGATGTTGTTTCTGCATTAAAATCTAATTATCAAAATATTAAAAAGCTCTAATTTAAATTAGCATGGCCACAAACCAAAAAAAACTAATATGTAAATTGGAAGCAAAGAAACTATGGGTATATTTTAATGAATATGAATTCGCTTTACTATTAGTTTTATGGCATAAGTTATCAAAAGGAATAAAAGTACCAGGAAATCATTACAAGACATACAGCATGATTTATTGAGTTTCAAGAATGTGGAATAGTGTGAAGGATATCAAGTCATCTATAAATAATATTACATATGGAAAGAGAGAAATGAAGTTAAATTAGTGTGTGTGTGGGGGTGGGTGTTTCATTTTTTAGAAAACAGATATTTTAATCTTTAACAAGTTTAAAGCTTATATATGGGCTAAAGGTAATCTCTAGTTTAATAAATGATTAGAGATAATTATTACTGTATTTATCTATAGTGGATCGTGTCAAAGTTGGGAGTAGAGGAAGTTTGACACCTGTAAATCAAAATGTATTAATTTATAATTCACTGTTAGGGACAAATTTTTTGAAATCGTTTGACCAATTTATCATAAGATGTCAGAAGAAATCCTGAATGCCAGAAATAAATTCGATGAAATTGAGAAAGTAATTTTTTAAAAGAAAGTCGAAACTAGGAAGTTACCAGATTTAAAATTGGAAGAAAATTGCAATTTAAAGAAATGAATCATAAAGGTGACACATTTTACTGTAAAACAAAATTTCGTCATAAATATTTATTTGTGACGTACTCATTTATGAAATATCTAAGCGGTCCGATAGTATTTTTAATTATTTTTGAACTTAAAATGATTGCTGTAGAATTCAATAAATGGGGGGTCAGAATAATGGCAAAATATCATAAAGATCTTAAATGTTTTAAAGTCGAAATTCCTCATTTCCTTGCAATTCAAAAAAGAAGAAAATATCAGTTCAGTTAAGATGTACAAATTATTTAACTGGGGATTTACTAAATTTCCAAATATAGAAACACTTATAAAAATATTATTTGATAATACATATTTCTAATGTTGTGGGTCAACATTCTTTTTCAGTTTTGAAACATGTTAAAAATTACTTATGCCTTTTGTTAACTCGGTTGTATTTAAACTAATTTCTTATAGTGTCATAGGAAATGATTTAAAGCAGTTATTAGATTACAGATATATCATTAATAAATTCGTTAAACTGAAGAAAAATTTCTATTTAGCCTTTTATATTTAATGTTCAGATAGATATACATACTTGTTCAAATGCTTCAATAGTGTCTAATAATTTTTAATAAATTTACATAAAATTTTTGCAATATACAAAATATGCAATGTAATTTTTCCTGGAGTTTCTTTATTAATTAATAATCTTATATATATATATACACACAATCTGTATTTTCTCTGTTGTCTGGTTGGTGCATGTATGTTTGTCAGATGTCATATGTCAAATTCACAGCCATTACGTTTATGTGAAGAAAGTAATTCACCATTAAAAAAAAATGCTGGGGAAAAAATCAGTGTGAAATACTTTTAACTACCAAAAATATAGTATATATTTTTGTGCAAAAAGTTCCAGGCATCTGCAGAAGTAGTCACAATCATTGATTCATAATTCCAATGTTAAGGCATTCCATGCTTTCATTATCTGTCAATCCCCTAATATAATTCAGATAAATGACATACTTAGCTATCTTTAATGAACTTTTATAAATTAGCTATCTGAGAAGTAATAGTAGGCGCATGCAAGAGACTGGCAACCTCACAATTCATTACCAATTTAACAACAATATGCGATTTATATAAAATATTATTTACATATGTTGCTGATAACTTATATTAACATCTAGAAAACTATGGCATAGTAAATTTAAGATTTCGCGTTGTATTATCATAAATTCAGACTCATTGAGTAATATGTGAACATATTTATAGCTTCACACTTTCAAGCCAAAATGCTTAAGACTGGCTTATATATATATAAAAAGTTGAGTAGAGAAAAGGATGGGGACCAGTATTTTCTTATCAAAAACTTTGTCATGCGTTGTGGATTGATCGCGCTCCAGACTGCTGTCATAATATCTGATTGGCTATCTGAAAAGCAACAGTACATGCATGCAAGAGACTTGCAACCTTGCAATTCATTACCAATTTAACAACAATATGCAATTTATATAAAATATTATTTACATATGTTGCTGATAACTTATATTAACATCTAGAAAACTACAGCATAGTAAATTTAAGATTTCCTGATGTACTATTGTAAATTCAGACTCATTGAGTAATATGTGAACATATTTATAGCTTCATGCTTTCAAGCCAAGATGCTTGAGACTGGTTTATATATATATATATATACCTGGGTCTAGTTTTATGTGGATTATTTTAATGCAATTTTGAAGTTATGCGATTCATGTTTCTTCTTAATATCCTTCATATTTCACTATATTTATTATATATCAAGAAATTTAAATTATTAATAACTTATTTTGACTTGAATTACTTTTTTTTTTCAAAAATATAACATTATATTAGCAGCCTATGTGAATATGGTCTGAAACTGTATTTAGAATCTTAGCTTCTATGTAAATA
The DNA here is from genome assembly GCA_028023455.1 of Epiperipatus broadwayi. NCBI lineage: Eukaryota > Metazoa > Onychophora > Udeonychophora > Euonychophora > Peripatidae > Epiperipatus > Epiperipatus broadwayi. The sequence goes on along the minus strand of JAQFVV010007445.1, from coordinate 43,326 downwards.
ACTTACTTATACTAATGAGTAAATAATAATAATAATAGATTTATACATATGTATAAAAATTAATGCAAAAAATATTCAAAAATTTTAAACTTTTAAAATGTTTTTTGTTAGATATTAACAGAAATAAATATTTTTTTAGATTTTTAAAATAAATAATAATGAAGATTTTATTGATTTTATAAACTGAAAATAATCTTTCTAATGATAATCTTTTGTTTTGATTGCGATCTCATTTTTTTAATATAGAAACAGAAAACCATTAACACAGCACAAGACTGAAAGTGGTGCTAGTTGTACATCACATCATGAATCTGATTTCTTACTAGTTCACAAATGAATGCATATTGTAAAATAGTGGTAATGATTAAAATATGTATGAAAAAATGTAAAATTAAATACTGTAGTTAATAAAAAAAGTAAAAAAAGTTTATCTTATATTAATTTTTTTCATATATTTGAAATTTTTTATTAGTCATACTTTATTTCTTTATTTTTTTAATGTGAATTTTAAAGTAATTTTTTCTTGTTGCTTTGCTTTTATGCCAATTTCTGAAAATTATGGGAACCTATCCCCCATTTTTCAAGGTAAGTAACATTTATTTTTGTGTGATTTCTTTTGTGTGCATTTTCTGAGGAACCGATCTACTGCATAAAATGAGAGAAAAGGGTGGGGACCATCCTTTTCTTATCAAAAACTCTGTCATGCATTGCTGCTTGATTGCGCTCCAGACTGCTCTTTTAACATCTGATTGGCTATCTGAAAAGCAACAGTAGGTGCATGTGAGAGACTGGCAACCTCGCAATTCATTACTAGATTAGCAATGTTTAATAGAAAAAAATATTTACATTAAACCTTACACTATCATGAAAGCAGAAATGTATTTTTTTATTTAAAGGGTGTTCCAGTAAGTATATATTTAAAGCTGTAAATCCAGCAAAATATAACAGATATATTTAAAAATATAAATTTTTATTTTGCTTTATTATAATTTAGAAATTTATTTACATAATATTAAAATGTTTTGCTTAGTTTACATTACATGTTTAAAAAAAGAATGTTAAAACAACCAATTATTACAAAACTAATGGGTTGAAATCCAGGAGGTTTTGGATTCCACCATACAATGGTATTTTGGATGGATGTACAATTCTCATATTTCAAATCTTTTAATTTACAGAGGAATCATTAAAAAACCATGGGCTGCTGCAAGGTCGGGTGCATCTGGTTGATATTATATTTTGCACTTTATTTTAAAGGCATCAACTAAAAATAGTGATTTACTTTTAAGAAGGCAATTGAGCAACCAATATTTTTATTAAATAATAAACTGATTTCAACACAGGCAGGTCATTCTCAAATTTTGCATTTTTTTTCTTGGGGCCCTCAAAGTGCTCAAGACATTATGATCTTAAGTTACTTTTTAAAATATTCCCTAAATGAATATGGTCATTCTAGCTCCAAAATAAAAAAAGGTAAAAGAGAGAGAGAGAGAGAATCTAATGTAGAATGTCTATACAAACCAATCTGTGAATCACAAATACATTCATGTATAGAATAAACTGTTCCATTTTTCTATTTCATTGATATTTCACAATGTTGTCTTTTAATTTCTTCAGCAGAAAACTTTTTCTGAAGTACTTCAATTCCATGTCTAATTGCATCTCGTATATATATTCTTTTCTCTACCATATTTTAACCAAAGGAAACAATTGACATTGGACTTTTTTAGAATGTTTTGAGAAAATCCTTATTATGCAGACTAGGTCTATTTCTCTCACCAAATCCATATTCAAGTTTTACTATAAAGCACTCTTTTAGGATTTTTACATTATTCATTCATCTTACATATCCAATTTAAAGAAGATATGATTTTACAATAGTGGACTTTATAATATCATATTTGTCAAATTGGAGAATATGTCGAATGGTTTTATGGTGGTGTATTTTAAACTTATGAAAAATCCTTAATTGAAAGTTTTCCAATTTCTTATATTGTACCAGACAGATTGTCTTTGTTTTATTTTCATTCAATAAACTTTATTTAAAATAACCACTCTATGTATTACTAACTTAATTGTGGTAATTATGTCTATTTGATGATATGCTCTACCTTTTAACTTGTTAAAAGTAACAGCATCACTTTGGGGTCTCTGTAGTGAGTCATTATACTTAAATCCACCTTTCTACTTACAAAACTGCCAACATGTTTAAACGGTTTTACATTCTCAATTTAACCACCCAAACTAAAAGTTGGTGAAGAATTATTTTTCCAATGCTAGTGAATCCATAAATTCTGAATATAAATGAATGCAAGCATAAAAAGTTTTTCAACTGTTTAATTGACACATTTTATGCTATTGGCAGATATAAAATGTAGACAAGGTTTGATTTCTAAACACATCTCTAGTTTGGAAAGCACACAAAAAAATCTTAGTAGGTTAAATATATATTGGACTTTTTATATTGCTATCTTATGTCAATGAAAATAGGTAATCTAACAATATATATCATTATATGATTCTAAAAGCGATTGAGTAAAGCCTTAGTTTAAATCATTAAATCATCATAAGCAACTTATAATAATAAATAATTCTGAAATAAACAAAGACTTACTAGCTGGTCAAAATAAGAGTCATAGATCACATGACCCTATTCTCTTAAGCTTATAAGTTATAAACAATGAGGATTGCCAATTCCTCAACAAGCTTTGTGATAAATGCTTAGCCAGAGAAAGCATTTAAAATATCTGTCAGGAACACCCCCAAAACCCTGACCATGGTTTCATGCTTTGGCACTCCTCAGAGAGGTGCCAGGGTAGGTTCAGACACTAGATCTAAAAATACCAACCCAAAGCCAGCATTTATCTAAAAGTTATCTATTGAATGGAAAATCTGAAATTTTACTTACTAGCTGGTTTTGCATTTCACGAATGGCATTTATGACATCTCTTATAGTGGTCTACAAAAAAAATTCATTTTTAAATTTTGAATTATAATGATATATAACATAAAATATGTACGTATTAATGTTTTGAATGTTTGAAAAAGAAAAAGTTCAGTACTAATTCTTTAAAGCTTGCTAAGCATACTTTATACTGTTAAAGCCAGAAGCATAGCAATTATAATCTGCAGGGTGTGTTGGGAGATTTAAATAAGGTGGATATTATATAAATGATTTGTTGTATTTGGTCTGGATTGCAGACTCCAAACAACAGTAATAAAAAATACGAATGCTTGAAATTGACTTAATCTGATTTATTAGTATTAAATATATTTATATAATATACAATCTATAAATATATTTCCACATATCTGATCTTCGTTGATGCCAGGCAGGTAGTGCCCGAATGAGTAGACTCTCTTCCAGCTGTATATAATAATTTGCCTCAAGAATTTGTCCAATGACTCTTGCAGCTGCATTAGTCAGCTTGCCTTGAGTCAGCTCTAGTCTTTGCAGTTTCCAATTCTGTTATGGACTTGCCCCTCTGCTTAGACTTATGGTGTAATGACAGTAATAGAAACATTCACTGTTAACAGTGATTTCAATTGAGAGCGCATTCTATCATTTAGGTTAGGCAGACGTTCCCTCCCTTGCCTCCAATAAGGCTGACTATTTATTGTCAGATCCCAATCTTATTGGCAGCAATGAAATACAGAGATCATCATTCCCTATTGGCCTGTACTAACCAATGATTGATATTTATCCACATATTTACATATTGGTCATATGTTTACACTTTGGCCATATGTTTACACATTGGTTATTTACATGTTTACACATTGGTTAGCGGCAATGAGTGCTCAATCTGATCAGATAAGGATGGGATCTGGACTAGTCCACTTCTAAGGCAAGGTGAGATATGACATGACTAATTTAAATATTCCACTTTTTGGTCAATGGAACACTGTTTTCTTTTTGTTGATAGCATGGGGGTTATTAGAGATGAACCATGCCTTCTTTACTTTGTGTTTTCTATCATCACATTCACAACATACAATGTTTACCTTTACTAAGTCAAAAATGTGGCCATATTCCAGCTCATATATCATACCCGAGAAAAACTGACTTATGCTCAGAGTTATTCATTGCTGGCTTATATGGGTCCTTTCATTATACAAAAAGCGGAATATCACAATGCATTCTGCAAATTATAAGCGCAATGAGGAAAGCATGCTCTGTACATTTTAAAGATTTTAGTAGTGAATTATCTTTTCTTTTTCAAATGTTCAAAACGTTGATGTATAAACATTACAATTATCAGAAGAAAAGAAAAAAACTGTTTGAACAATAAATATATATCTATATAACAATCTGAATTATAATTTATATTTTGATCTGCTGTATATTACGATTATAATTGATACTACATCATAATTGTAGTTAGTAATTATAACTTCGTTTACAAACCAGCAATGGGATATTTATGTAGCAATACTTTAGAAGATTATATCATATATATATAATATACAGCATTTACTGCTACTTACAATTTTTAGTGAATGGTTCTCAAAACATTGAGAAATTATAAAATTGGGATACCCTACTAAAAACTTTAGGCCCACATTGAACCTATAGATGTTAACTGATATTATTTGCATTTGCTTACTACATAACAAATCTTACTAAAGATGTTAATCGATAAAAATAATAACAATTTTAACAAATAATTTTCACTATTCATAAAAATGTTGTAGACAATTTGTTTCCAAATTTTCGATAATGAATAAAACAATTTTAACTATTATATGAATGAAGCAAACTGGCCATATCTTATTTTCACCAATTTCAGTCTCCATGCCATAATATTTATATATAATATTTGGGACACTAGATAATGCTCGATAAAAAACTTTTTGACATCATACAATCACATGTTTTTATGTCTACATGGGTGTACATTATTGGGGGTGTATACAGATTTGGTCTCTAAGAATTGGATTTTAATTATTGTCATGCTTTTTAAAGAGTTCTATTATCAAGTAATCCCAATGAAGATACATTGCAGCATGATTTGATTAATGAAAATGATTATGAATCGTCTTTTTCATGATACAGTTCAGTTATGCAAGAAAAATGTGGAATGAAATTAGGTCATTTATGTTACCCACATCAACGTTGATCATCTACTCATTTGTTCTGGAGTCCTATGGGATTTATTCATCACCTTGACTAAATTGCACTTGTACTGATAGTTAAAAATGTACCAGAAGGTTCTTGAATTTGTTTCAATTCTATGTTGGGATATTTACTCATACGCCATGTCAGTTGAAATGAGAAATAATATGGTTGATATAGACCAAAGCCCCCACCCAAATATATGAAGAACATTTTACCAATCATTGAAAGACAATCATCTAAGGCACCAATCAGACAAAATTTTAAGCAAGAGTGGATGGATCATATGTATTTAGGTTGAAGAAAGGTTTTGATTGTCAGTATTTTTGTGTGCCATAGCAAAATAATGGTGCTCTGTTCTTCATTATTAAAAGAGAATGGACAACTGGCTCAAATATCCATTCTGATAAGAAGTCAATTTAAACTATTCTAAATGCCATGACATTCTGATATTTGACTATGAACCATCAAAACTTTTACAATTCTCATTTAAATCACATCTGTTAGAAAATCTCACAACAGAACAACAATCAAACCTTTTCATAGCACTGCTCAAGAACATTCATGCACTTTTCCTCTTCTTTTTGGAAAAATTATGTCATTTGTTTATCTTTATTAGTTTGCACTGCCTTTATATAAAACTATCGATTTAAATGTAAAAGTTCAGTTCTGATTTCCATTAGTTTGTATTGCTTTTGTATAAAATTAAGCACTCAAAATTAGTTTGTATTGCTTTTTTTATGAACTTAGAATTAAATTTTAAAATTATGTCCACATTCATTTTGTATTGACTTTTTTTGAGATTAAATGGCAAAATTATTTTTAGATTAGCTTGTATTTATTATTTTTACATAAAATTTCGTTACTACTTTGTGTTGAAAAGTTAATTTTATCAATTAACATCTTTAGTAATGGTCTGCAGGTTCTACCTAGTATATATTACATATATGTCATATCCGTACTTGTAGATCAGTTGCAATAAACCACTCTGGCATTGTAGCCTTCTTTTACTGAAATAATCTCTGTATTAGCTCTTCTATTTTATGTTTACTTTCAGCAATGAATACGGTCTTAGTTAGTGGATAGAATTTGACAAATGGTTATGGACTATTTTGCTACTTTATTCTGATAATGTCCTTTTTTCATTGTTCTCTGAATTCCATGTGATTAACTTTTGTATTTTCAATTCCTTTAACCTTTTAATTTCAGATTTTATTATTGTATTTTCAATTCCTTTAATCTAACTAATTTCAGATTTTATTAATTATTTAAAGTTTTATTAATCTGCAATTGTAATTATTACGATTAACATTTTTCTAAATCTAATATAAATCAAACAATATTTGTTACCATATATATTTTAATATTAAGTTAGTCTTTCGATATAATTGTAAATATATTTTACACTTTAATTAATTGTAAGTGTAATAATTATGCATCTATATACATACTAATTCTTTGCCTACTTAAGTGAATTTAGCTTATAACATATCAAATGTAATCTTGAGAATGTATTGGAGGCTTCCAATGTTTTTGACTATTATTTTGTTTAATGATTGTATTCACTATGAGCATGAGACTCTAATTTTTTCCTTCCTTTTTACTACATTTTGTCATTTTTCTCTGGCATTTCCTCATTTAGTTTTATGCTGGAACATGTAAACACATTATTGTCCCATGTTCACAATATAGTTGGCATAATGATGAAATTCAGTTTCTGTTTGGTTTTCACAATTATAATTCGTTTTGAGAGTGCCACCTGCTACTTGAATTTTCTATAAAAAAAATCTGTAATCTAGATATCTCAATGCAAATGAAAATTCATGGCATTTAACAATTATGTTTTTGTTGGATTATCTTACTAATAATGGCAAGAACAGTTTTGGTCTGATTTCTATTGTTGTGATGTTTCAGCTGGATAGATATCAGTAGATACCATGCTGGTAATTTAATATTGCTGTATAAAGTATATTTTGTAATTGTATGATATCCATCTTGATGAATTGATTGATTGAGCTAATGTACTGCTTTCTCAGCTAACCCATTAGATTCCAGATGGTATGGTAAAATGCAAATATGTGTTATTCCTACTCACAGATAAAATCTTCAAACTTTTGTCATGTTACACCTGAATCACTGTGACCAGTTTCAAAAGGCTTTCACAGAATTTAAAAAATTTCTTTTAGCTTTGAGATCATTTCTTGAGATCCTGTGCTTTTAACAATCCCAGTATTTAACTCAATTTGTATATGAGTAATAAGAAGAAAATATGTGCCATAAAAACTATGGATAGTTTAGATGGTCTTATAGCCATTTGTATCTATGGTTGCTGATTTGTTATTGTTTGACATTTAGCACACACTGTAACAATCATTTTGATTTTGTTAACAACTACTGGACAAAGATGTATCAATGTGATAAAGCATTTAGTAATAGAAATTTAGTGGAATTTATATATATATATATATATGTAAGTGTATATATATATATATGTAGGTGTATATATATATATATATATATATATATATATATATACATATATATATATATAATGTTTAATGAGATTTTTTTATATATTTTTTAATTAAGTTAGTCAAGGTGTAACAAAGGCAACAACCAATTAAAAATTAAATAAGTAAACTGAAATTGCTTCATCCAGTGATTAGTTTGATATCTATGAGATACTATACTAACATAAATCCTGGAAGTGAATGAAATAATTTTGATTATTAATTTTTAATTCATTGTTTGCTTTGTTCGTCTTGGCTGAGCTCTATATAAGAAAGGTCACATTGATTAATCTCATTAAATATTCTTGATGACTTATGAATCAATTTTAGCATTTGAGTGCAGGCTTTAGAAGCAAGAACATTTGTTTTCCCTTGAGATTTTGTTTTATTTAAAAGTACTTGATTTTATTTTCCAAATTGTTTTTGGAAAGTTATTTGGCTGTTTGTTTGGCTATCTTTTGTATACCAATTAACAATTTGTATAATCTTCATCTGTTGCTGTTCATTTAACTATGGCTTCACTATTTAGCACTTTGATTTGAGTTTATCGATGAAATTAATGACAGTTCTTCTGGAATTTATTATCAAGTTTCCCTTTTTATTCTTGTATTTATAATCATACTTACATAGAAATTTAGAACAATCTCAAATAATCTGACTTTGCCAGAATTCCAAATCTTGTTATAACTGTGAATTTGCAGTATAAGAAATGAGTGAACTTTTTAAATTCAAATATGATTACTAGAGTTTCTTTGTAAAGTTAACTGTAGTTTAATTCTGCCCTTTACAAATTTCTTAGACAATGTGCTATGATGCATTCATTATCATCAGGTTGACTTGTGTTCACTGTGCCACCAATGTCAGATGTATCAGTGATCAATGTTAAGTCATTCTAATCACTATAATTTAGTAATAATTTATCAGATGTTAGAAAGTTTTTGGGTTTGACAAATCATTACTGACTTGTAATTCCAAAATATCTCATAAATTGTTGAATTATATCAAAATTTTTTCTTAAGGAAGCATTTGAACTATAATTCTTTTACGTTCCTAAAAAAAATTTTTAAAAGCATGTACATATTTGATATTGCATTCTTTTCCCCTTTGCAGGACCCAACATGTGCCAGAAATAGTATTTCTGAGATTTCCCAAATTCATTTTTCTGCATTTAATTTAGGATTGTTTTTTTTTTCAATAATTAGGAAAACTTTATGTGCATGTTTATTAATGTTTTTATTGAAGTTAAAAAATCTGTTTGTTTGTTTGTTTATTTGTTAACTTGCAAGAGGGCACTATAAAGATTTTTTTTCTATCAATTTAATAATATTAAGTTATATTAAATATAATATTGTACTGTTAATTTGGTACAATGCATATTTGGTATTCTGTGAGGAGGAAGGGATCGCTGAAAGAAAAGACATATATTTCACAAAATAAAAAATAAATTGTGCTTCATTAAGAAGCAAGAAAGTTATTTGTTTGACCACCCAGATAAAAAAAATGTACATGAATATTTAAGAGATTGAAAAATATGTAAAACATAATTGTCCATGTTTAGAAAAGGAGGGAATGTGTTAGATCTCTTTTCTTGCTAATTAAAGATGGCCAATTCGAGAATGGATTAATAGCAAAGGTAATTGGAAGACTAGTGTAATTAGAAACTTAAAAATAAAAAAAAATGTACAACTATTGTAAAATATCTTGTATGTATTAAACATAGTTGTTTTCTTGCAAAGTACACCTTTGGTTTGGCATTTCATATTGAAACAGTCAGCTTGTACAATCTAACTGTTTCACCTACTATATTCTATAGTAGTATTCTTATATATATAAACACCACCAAATTCTCGTATATTTTATAAATAATACTATGAAAGTCCGCCTAAATTTAGACTTAAATAAGTATAATCAAGCATGTGTGCATATATATTTACATATGTAAAGAAATATTTATTTATATAGACAGAAATCTCTAAAATACGCACATAGATAATGTTAATAATTATTAAATGAAAAATGAGTTGTATGTGTAACTTTAGACTACATATATGCTAGAAAACTAATGTTAATAGGATTTAAAACATTAAGATTTCTTTATTTCAAAATATTTATTAAGTTATTTATATTTGAAATTTTGTAATTCTGCATATATCAGTAAAGTAAAATGGTTGAGTTACATATATAACAAAATGTTTTTCACATATCTTAGATTTGTTTTTTTAGCCAAAATGACGCCAGAAGAGTTAATCTTTCCCGGTATAAGATTGATTAAAATTATATTTAGAATTAAAATTAGAAAATTGCATAAATTACTGCATGTCAATGGATTTTTTTGACCTAATTAAAAGTTGACACAGCAGGCTTCTGCGATTCCTGGTAATCAGCGAATAAGCTAAGAAAAGAGATCTAAGAAAATAATATAATGAAGAAGAGGGGGTGTAATGATATATAAGGAATAGCAGCCATCTTTAAGGCATTCGGACACTCACATTCAATTTGTAATTTTAATAAAGTATTGAAGAAAGTTAATAATTAGCATGTTGGGGTAATAGGCTGAAAATCTTGCCTTCTGACACTGATGAAAAGCTACCTGAGACGGAGAAACATGAACTAACCACTGTAACAACTTAAAGAGATCCCACTATGCAGAAAGAACTTGGCAGCAGAAAGAAAAGAGAGGAAGAATGGTAAATACTCCTTCAATCCTAAAGCTTTACACTAAACTAATCTCTAAAATGCTAGCTTAAATCTTAATCTAATGGCCATAATAATAATGTAAACTAAACTCATATAAATGTAAACTTTATTTTGTTTTATTTCAATTTTAAAATCTTGCCTAAAATTAGAAATGATTTAATAACTTTATTTTAAACCCTAAAATCTCGCCTGATTTATAAACCTATTTATTGTATGATTCGCTAAATAATTCATTAACAGATTGATTTATGATTTACTATTCCAAAACCTGAGTTATTTCATTGAGAACACATTTCATTTATTAACTTGATTTTATGATATTATGTATTGGTTTTACTTGTAAAAATTAATGATTGATTTAGTTACGTATTAGTCTTATTCTAAGTAATTAAATGCTATTCAATTTTCAGTTGCTAAAATCTAGAATTTAAATGTTTTATATAAATTTAGTCACGTATAATACCTGATGATCTGTTTTAAAATAATTATTAAAATTTCTAGGCTCATTTATATATCTGAAGTTAATGATAATCATTGCCATCATTAATCTTATAAACTTAGAATTATCAAAACTGAGCCAAACTAAGCAAATTTCAGATTTCACTTGCGTGAAATTTTATTGTATTTTAAATATTGCATTTCTTAATTAAATCTATGCCAAAGCTTATTTGAATTATGTTATATTGTTTATGCTATAAACATTCAAAACTGAGCTTTATTTGTAATTAAACCATTAGTGAGAATTAAATAAAGATTCTCACACATATATATGCCATTTCGTGTATATATGTAATATGTGTAATAATGCACAAACTAAAAGGCTGTGTTTTGAAACGGATAATATATCTTGAATTAGATATAATTACAAGTAGACCATTATTCTAAAAAAGATTTGCTTTAAAAAATAATATTTTACCAATATTCAGTTGAAGTGACAAAATGCAGCATAAATTTATAATTCTGTATTTTAATTTCCCCATATGCTGTAATCCTCCTTAAGTAAACAAAAGCCTATATAGATAGTTTGTAAATTGGATTCGTAAACTTTCCTAAATAGTATAATTATACATACTATAATATGAACTGATATAGGGTAGTTTCATGAAGGAAACTCTTAATTAGCATTGTAATTTTATGATATGATAATGTGGTCAGTGGTGCATATGTGTCCTTAAGAAATGCTATGGCGTAACTCACTTGTTGCTGTACTTCTTTACTGGGCGTACGTGTTAGGGCTACTCCATACATTTAGTTCAGGCAATTTCCTTCCTCAGATGGTGACTGGTACATGCCAACCCATTCTGCATCTTTTATAATGGAGAATGAGACTCACCCAGAGCGTAAGACTCCCACATAATATAAACTGCTCGATCCTCCAGACTAAAAAGGCCTCTTATTTCACAGCAATGAGTTCGGTTGAAGGGAACCGTTACTTGGTAAAAATCCCATGAATAAGGCATATATGAGATGCAAAAAGACTCAGAATTGTATGTTTCTAATACGCATTAGTATCTGAAGTCTAGCTCCCAATAATCAGTTCATCCCTCCCTTATATTTGTTATTTTCAGCTTTGATCTGAACTAGAATCCAGTTTAAAATGTATATTAACTATGTAGAGAATATATTAATTATTCGTGCTAGATAAAATATGTTCTTTAATAAAACTTATTGTCACTTCCACTATAATCAAAGCAAATCTAAATCCTATTATAGCATAAACTAGGCATAGATAACCATGAGCAAAGTCATTTCGTTATAAAATAATATTAAGCTCATGAAAATGTAAACATACTATAATTTCATCACCTGCGAGTGATAGCTTCACATATATAGCTAAATAGATGAATTAATTGTAACCTAAAATTTACAATCACCTGCGAGTGATTAGATGCTATATATATAAACCGGAAATGTATAAACCTTAAAAACTTTAATATTTGTAACTAGAAATTTATAGTCAGCTGTGAGTGATTTGATCTATATATGTAAACCAAGTCATGTAAACTCAGCTATGCAAAATTACTTCTAAAACCCATCACTTGCGTGTGAGTCCCATTATACTATCCCTTAATCACCTGCGTGTGAGATCAGACACCTAGCCATCGAAATATTGTTTTAAATTATTGTTTCATATTTTAAATTCATTAAATTAATTTTAAATTTACTCTTGCTTCATGTGTTAGTCTTGCTCACCGACTCATAATTATTTAGTATTTAATAATCATTTTATCATTATTTATTAAAATCTTTTCAATGGTTAATAGTCATATATAAGCCACATGATATCTATATAGTTATGCTAAATAGAACGCCCATTGTTCCCAGTCTTTTGTTCTACTGGCACGTGAAGAAGAGAAATACTGCTGTAACCTCAATTGTGACATCCGCAAGGTAGTAAGTCTATGAGCAATGGTAGAGGAAGTAGGGTTGGGCCAGAGTCGTGGCTTCCACCACTGTAAAACTGGTTGGCCTTAGGATAATCTATCAAAATTCTAGATTTTGTTTCGTGAATGTACATATTTCACCATTACAATATTATTTTACAGACAAAACTGATTGCTACATTTAGAAAATAGAAAATTATGTATTTAGCTTATAATTAATTTTGAAATAAATTGTAAGAAAATAAGCTTTGTGGAGAATTAAATTCCTGAAGAAGAAAGAAAAAGTGTAACAAGATACTTGCATGGAAAACTGGGCAGAGGGTGTAAAAGACAAGTCTGAAAACTTTTTTCCCTCACTCTTTCCTGTAGTTGCTGTATTATTTAATTATATAAAGCAACATTGCTTTTTGCTATTAAAGGTGTAACAAGGTACCTGCATGGAAAACTGGCCAGAGGGCATAAAAGGCATGTCTGAGAACTTTTCTTTCTCTCACTCTTTTCTGTAGCTGCTGTATAATTTAATTATATAAAGCAACATTGCTTTTTGCTGTTATTGGAGTCTTGCATTCATTGACTGGTGGTAAATTGCTAAGAAAAATATCTAGATGGAGCCACAGGGTGATTTACCATGTAGCTGTCTTTACCTTTGGGAAAACAAATCACATGCATTGCTAAGCCTCCAGATAGTTCTTGATGCCTTGATTCAAACCACCTTGCCTATATCACACCAAGAACCCTAACAATCTGATTATGAAACAATTCTCCCAGAAATCATGGATAAAAGTATTGTGTGTGTGTATAAAACATGTAACTATATTAAAAGAAATATTCCCAGTAAGATGCATGTGATCCTCTTATATCAATTGCCATTTTCAGGCCAGTTATTGATGATGTCGCCACGCCCTCTGACGGCAGCAGTACGGTCTGCAAACCAGGACCGTAACATTATATTCACATTTATTCTTAATGATGTATATGTTAATAATGTTCAATAAGGGGGTATATGAATGAATATTTGGATTATTATTATTACTAATTTATTAAATACTATTTTAAAACTAAAATTCAAAAATATATGCCATTTAATTTCTTTGAAAGAATGCTAGTATATTCAATTATTTAGCTATATAAGTATGGGGAATGGCCTCTTAAAAAGAAAAAGAATTCTGAATTTATTAACTTTGGGACAGTGTGTTCAGTGAAATAGGTCACTAAACACTGGTATCTGTGAAAAAAATAAGCAAAAGCTGCCACAAATTGTTTTTTAGATATATCTTTGATATTATAAGAAACTAGAATATTAAATAATGCTATCTGGGGTATGGTTGGCCAGAAATATAATTGTATCATACTTCTATATTGATTTAGTTGAATAAGAGTGTGATTTATACATATCAAAAATCATTAACCATTTATAACTAACTATACATACCATTAAAAAGTAGAAAAAGTTTGCATGTGATGTTCAAGATATGTTTTTATATGTATTATATATATATATATATATATATATATATATATATATATATATATATATATATATATATATATATATATATATATATATATATATATAATGGTGCATTGGGTTAAAACCTCATAGTAACCAGGTATTGAATAGAATATAGCAAAAGGTAAGACCTGGTATTTCAAATAAAAACATAAAATGTCAACAATTTTAAACTGAAAATTTATTTACTGGTTTTTTTATACATATATATTCATGTATACATACTAAATATAATATATAAATAAAGAGTATACATATTAACTTATTGCAGAAATATCTAGTGATATATATACTATTTGTGTGGAGATGATTTAAAATAAAATTATATGTCTTAATTGAAGTTCATTTACAATATAGTTTTGGTATTTTTGTTTAAAAAAAAAACAATGAAAGCAAAAACATTAAAAACTTTTCACTTAAAATAATATTTTATATTTTTAATCACTTATATTAACATAAATTATGATGTACACATACTAACTGTGATATATACATAAGGAGTATACTTTCTAACTTATAGCAGAAATATCTAGTAATATATATATATGAAAAACAAAATAAGTTTTATATACATAAAAACCTGCTATCGCTTGTATTAATGATCAATAGATGGAGCTTTACCAAGACCTCCAAACAAGTGTATTTGTTTACATAAATGTCAGAGTCAATATTCACTGTCTTTTTCATTTTGCTCCACCCTCAGATCAGCTGATTTCAAGCTGATTTGCTCTCATCAGTGAAGGGATAGGAGTTAGAAACTAGACCTAAATATTAACTCCAAGCGTTTTATGCAAAACGTTTCTATCAGTTTGCAAGCATGAATTTTTAGACACCTAAATGTCTTCAAACTCAGCCTATCAAACTAGATAGCTATGTGAGTCTAATATCAGTTCAGTTTCTCCACATAATCAAAGCTTCTGCAATCTATATCATTGCAAGAAAACTTTAAAGGTACATTTATGAAAAACAAAACAAGTTTTATATATATATATATATATTGTAACCAGTTGGATTACATAGACACCCTAATATAGTGTGTGTGCATAAATATATATGTAAAATTGAAAGGAAAACTAGAAATAAACACAGACAAAAATTATAGTAGATATTTTCTACATTCATTGAAATAAAAAAATAAATAAATAATAACTCTGATTTAAAATAATATTTTATTGTTTATAAATTAAACTTTTAAAAGGTCTGAATAAATATAAATATTGTATTATTATTATTATTATTATTATTATTATTATTATTATTATTATTATTATTATTATTATTATTATTATTATTATTATTATTATTATTATTATTATTATTATTATTATTATTATTATTATTATTATTATTATTCTGATTGTGAAATGTAAAAACACAATATTGTTTTCAAATTTTTTTAATTAATTAAACAGAATTTTATCTATTAGAAATCCCCTAAGTAAAAACATGTATATGTTTTAAAGGGATTAAAGAGCTAAAAATAAAAGCTTTGTTTTCAATGAAGGTGTTGTTATCACCTCAGATAATTTTATAAAAAGGCCTGATAACAAACTAGCTCCAGTCTGGAGAGTGATTTTAAAGAGAACAGTTTTTGCTTGTACTTTGTAAGAGTTGACCAGAGGAGTCTGGTTGTAATATTTTAAGCAGTGGCCAACTGGGCCACTGCAAAGTCTGGTTAGTGATTTTTGAAGAGAACAGGTCAGCTGCAGAGTTGGTTACAATATTTTGTTGCAACTTGATGAAGGGCAGCAGTTGGTTTTAGCTGACCATATAGTTGGCAGAACATTAGATTGGGGAGCTGCCAATTTTTCCTTCACAGGAGTTTTGGTTTTGAAGCTGGGTCACTTCTAAATCAATAGCCAAAAAAAGGAGGACAAAATAGCTAGCAGAGTTATATAAAGCTCCTATGAAGATCTAAGGACAGTCCAGTAGCTGCCTTATAGTTTACTGCAGTTTTGATTCATGAAGCCAGGATCACTTTAAATGCATCAACTAGCTGCTTAAATATATTTTAAAAGACAGCTTGACAAATGCTTGGAGTACAAAAGTAAGCTCATGGTATGCCAACTAATTACTTGGATACTTTTTCCTGATTATGTCAGTCACTAAAAACCAAACTCATCAAGAAAAATCTTACAGCTTGCTGAAAGGCAGAGAAACACGGATAAACGTATATACAGCTGGTGTTGAGTAGCGTTATATATGATAAGGAAGTTTTAAACAATTTCCTTAGTAAAATGACATTTTTATAACTGATAGAAATATATAAAACGATATTAGTTTAAAATCGTTTATTAAAGAAGAAAAAAACTGTTTAAAGTTATATTTATAATTAAAAAAAAAAAACTCCAAAGAAAGTTATAATTAATAATCCAGAAAAAGATTTCCAAAAATCTTTTAGACTAAAAAAAAAAAGAAAGACATTTTAAATCAATTAACTGTCAAAAATTTGGTATTTCTTATTTTAAAGAAAAAGATTATATTCAGCAAAGAGAATTAAATTGCGAAATAATCTTTAATAATTTTATTGAGATAAATACAAATGTTATGTATATAAATTAATGTTTCGCACGTCTGTGCAAATTATATATATATGTTTCAGTAAACCTAGTATGTAAAATGTATTTCATTTATTGTATTTTATATAATTTAAGAATTTGATAATTATTTGTAACAAGTCAAATAGGTTATTTAGGACGTATATATGTCAATTGTATTGTAAATAACAATGCGTGTCAGATAGACACTTATGTGTAAAATTTTGATCATTTTTCTAAATTAAATGTTAATTCAAACGTGTTTATTTTGTATCAAGCCACATGCCTGTGTGCTGAATGGGTTTTAAATAAACCTAATTTATTAATCATGTAACTCAATGTATACTTTTTAAAATCAGAACCCTTATAAGACCTTAAATATCTTTTTTTTTTTTTTTTATTAATAAACTTATTTAATTGTTAAAAATGGATTCCATTATCTCTTGTTCACATACAGCAAAAGAGCCCATGTTCTCTGAGCTAGATTTCGGACACGGATAAATGGGGATGTGCTTAGTGCTTTGGGCATCCAGTGATGATCAATCATCATCCTGGTTGGCGCAAAAGAGGATACTCTTTAAAGCCCATGCACGATTATTTTTTTTATTTTACTTTAGTCTTATTAAAAGTTAAGTTTATAGTTGGCCAGTTGATGATGATTAGCATGCTTTAAATGTCCCAGCATTATTGATTTGATTTCTGTTTATTGTGTATTTTAATGGATGGGCACTAAGCTGCTGCATCCAAGTTATGTTTATATAATTGCCCAAGCTGGCAAAGGCTCAATAGTTAGCCTGGTCTACAGAAGACCCATTTTCAATCCAGTCACAAGGTTGACTGTTGATTTATATATTTTATTGTACTAATTTGTTTATTCCCATCAATGATGATGATAGATGGTTATTTCTAATGCTGGTTGATAATAATTATGCTTTAGCTGCTCTTCTGAGTTAGCTTTTGATCTCACAATGTTCTCAAAGATCTCCCAATCTCATGCTCTTACATCCTATTAAATATTTATACCTTCCACCCACTCCTATCCCCCATCCCGTTACAATATATATATATATATATATGTGTGTGTGTGTGTTTTAGCTATAAGTGTCAAATCAATTTAAAATACAATATAGTTTTATATTTTCATTCACTGTACCAATATTAAAAACTTACAAATAACTCAGATAAAAAAATTTATTTTATTGAATGCTTTTATTGATTGTGCACTAAAAAGAAAAAAGTTAAATGTTTCTCCAATCACAATTGGGTTTTTTAGATTTAATTTAAATTAAAAGCATGAGGGAGTTCACAAATGAAGTAAGTCAATTCCTATTTTTTATAACAAGAGATTGACTTAATTTATTTCGTGATCCTCCATACTTTTATTTTAAGATAAATTTAAAAACCCCAATTGTGGTTGAAAAACAGTTTATTTTTTTCTTTTCAGTGTGCAGCCAATAAAAGCATTTAATATAAAAAAATTTATCACTATTATTTATGGATCTAACTGCAATTTTGCTACTACCAAAATATCACCAAAGTAGGGACCCTACTTTATCCAATTTTTGAAACTGTTGTATCTTTGAAACAAACATGTTTATGCATGTATGTTATACATAGTTGGTGTATATATAGTTGGTATACATATAGTTGGTGTATATAGAGTTGGTATGATGAAACTTTGCAAAATAAAAAATATATATATAATGGATTATAAAATAGGAATCTTAGAAATTTAATTAATTTGTTCCTGTTTAGAGAAAGCAGACTATTAATTAAGAAATAGATTTCTGTTAAAGCATTAACAAGTTATAATTGACTTAAGGTATAAAAAACAACATAAGCCCATTACAGCAATGCTATCTGGGAATTATAGAACATAAAAGACTTAACTGGACAAGCATAAGAGCATTCACTGCTGAAGACACTACTAGACTGAACCATACAAGACAGAAGGGTTGAGTGCAATGATATTCACCCCTAGAGTCTCAAAACATATATATATATATATATATATATATGTGTGTGTGTGTGTGTGTGTGCAGATTATACTGTCTTTGTTATTATTTATTAAGATCAAAGGGCTGCAAGTGCAAGTTGCATGTCTTATAGTATCTTTAGTTACCACATAACATTTCTTAGCATAATTGCTGTTACCAATAAACATCAGTTAAAATTTAGTCTTAGTATTAAAGGTACTTTTTATTTCTTGTCTGCATGTCTGATCATGATCCACATGACTCCAAGATTCATATTGTCTGCTATAGCAGAGTATATATGGAGCAGCAGGCCACTAATTTATAAAGAGATTGCACTTCAACAGATCTATTAAAATAATATCCACTAATTCCTTAGTGCCAGGTACTTAATGAAATGTGTCACTTTGACCTCATTTTGAATAGCATGACACCCTTTCAAACATAGCCCGTACTTTATGCATACTTGACAGTGGAGAATTATTTGTATTTAGTACTTGGTTTACTATTATAGAATAGTCTCTACAAATGATGCATGTACTTTTATTTAGCTTTGTGGTAGTTGTAAAAAGTGGCAATTTTGTATTCTTGAGATCATTTCTAATGCTTCCTTATTGACTAAATCATTCATTACAGTGGCCAGTTTTCCTTGTTGTTCAGTATGAAACTTTCCAAGATATATTTATAATTGGTTTAGCTTTTTTTTCTAATTTTACTTCTATTAGGGTTGCCTTAATTTTTCCCAAAATTCTCTTTTGAATAGTATAGAAAATGCCTAATTTTCTAGTAGTATAAACCAATTTCTCTCAGTGATCTTCACTTTTTTCAAATAAAATGAATTGTGATGTGTCAGACATTCATTATAATTAAACATGCTCTGGACAATATCCTTTATCTCCAATATTTTTTTTTCTTTATGAAAACATAACAACAGTATTCAATAAATAGAAGTCATTTATTATAAAGGAAACATTAATAATATTCAAATAAACTATAGAATAGCACTGCTTTTGACCAGGCTTATCACATCCATAACACTAGATAAAGTCAGATTTGTGTGTAATACTATGAATATGATCTATCCAGTAAAAAGCAGTGCTAGGCTATAATTTATGTGTAATATTATTAAATTTTTCTTTATAGTGAACTACTCCTGTTTATTGAATTACAAAATAATAAAGAAAGAAGTAAATATTATTGAGTTGCATAATAACAGTAGTATTATCAGCATTCTAATGGCCTTTTTAGTTGTTTTGATGCTTTTAAGTCTATATTGGCTTTTCAACCTATACAGCATCATTAGTTGCTATTATCTATTTCTGATTAATATTTAAGTTCTTAAAATTGTAAGCTCTCTTATGTAGTAAAATAATTTTTACAGTTCTTATTATTTGCTCCTACTAAATCAGTAACTTTCATTTTATCATTTAAGAAAGATATTTAAAACATATTTTAAATTTTGTAAAAAAAATTACAGTTAAAAAACATTTTATTATATGAGAGACTTCAAATTTGCATAATTTGTCTGCATAATGAAGTGATTTGCATGCATTTGTTTATCTGCATAATTAAGTGGCTTTTTACTTCTTTAGAACTGAAAGTATCACAGCTCTCTCAAATTAATTATTGTTGCTGATTTATTTATAATGTAATTATGTGTGCCATTTATTTAAATCAGTGCATTTAAATATTTCATTTGTTAGATAATTGTACACTGTTTTCTCTTTTATTACATTTCTATCTGGAAAAAAACCATGCCTCCTTGACTTTTCCTTTTGCATCATTGCACTCTATATACACGAGATTAATGTCTGTGGATCAAAACTGCAACCAACATTTTCATAATCCCAAAAAATAGATTTATATTCCATGTTGTTTTTAATGTGCCTATATAAATATATGTGCTGTGCTAATCTGGTCAAGATATAAGACTGTTTTGTGGATCACAAGAAAACACTTTGGTCATAGCTTTGCCCACGAACAGTCAATATGGTGTATAGAGAATGTAATGACAAAAAATAAAGATCAAAGAGGTGTGCTTTATTGCAAACTATAGAAATTTAATGAACAAAAAAGAAAGTGGCTACAATTATCTAACAAATGGAATATTTAAATGGGCTAATTTAAATAAAAATGCATACATAATTACATTGCCGTATAAATAAAGCAGCAATAGTAGTTAATTTAAGAGAGCTACGATTATGGTGAATTTCACCAAAAGTGCACTCAACTTCAATTTATGAAGAAGAAAACACTTTCTTATGTAGATGAACAAACTTACTTTTGTTTGTAATGAACTTCATCAAAAGTGTACTCAGATTTAAGTTATAAAGACAAAAGAAACCACTTAGTTATACAGATGATCAAATTTATCTATGATTATATTACATTTTATTGCAAATGTGCTCAGCTTTAGATTATAAGGGAAAATAAACCACTTTGTTACACAGTCCATATCTATGATTGTGGTGAACTTCATGAAAAGTGCCCTCAGTTTTAGGTTATAAAGAAGAATGAAACTATTTTCTCACACAGATGAGTAAATTTATTTAAGATTATGGTACACTTCACCAAAAGTGCACTCAGCTTTAGGTTGTAAAGAAGAAGAAAGCACTTTCTTATGCAGATGAAAAAACTTACCCTTGTTTATAATGAACTTCACCAAAAGTGTGCTCAGAAATAGGTTATAAAAAAGAAAGAAACCACTTTGTTACTCAGATGAACAAACTTATCTATGATTATGGTGAACTTTACTGAAAGTGTATTCAGCTTTAGATTATAAAGAAAAAACAAACCTCTTTGTTACACTGATCATATCTACGATTGTAATGAACATTACTAAAAGTCCACTTCGATTTATGATAATTTAAAGCAGAAAAATGTTTGCTGCTTTATTATAATATTGATTAATTTAAAAAATGTAATGCTTTAATTTTACATTTTTTTAGATAATGTATAATTGAAGTAGGGTATACTGATGCAGCAGATATTGCATCTTGGCTGTTCTATGTTAATATTATGTATTTTAATTGCATTTACAATAATTATACTGTAATAGTGATATAGCGATTAAACCAATGCACATGCACTTTAAAGATAAATTATAAATGAATACTCTCACTTTTTTCCAGACACAAGATATAGTATTTTAGAAAGAATGCAATGAATCCACCCATTCTTTCGACCCAAATGTTTATGTATGGGCAAATCTTAAGTGTGTGGAAATAAGAGTGTGAAGGTGTTACACGATCACTTTAAATTTCATTTGTTATGTTTGAATAAATGACACTTGTGAAATCTTTACAATTTATGAACTGTCATCCTTTAGTTGAAATTAAACATATATAATGAGATATTATTTTATATAGCACTGTTTTTTATGTAATAGTAATATTAGAGATTAAGCCGATGCACATGCGCTTTAAAAATAAATTATAAATGAATACTCAATTTTTCCAGACACGAGATATAGTATTTTAGAAAGAATCGAATGAATCTACCAATTCTTTCAACCCATTCATTCAAACATAAATGTAATTTAAAGTGATCGTGTAACACCTTCACACTCTTATTTTCACACACTTAAGATATTCCCATACATAAATGTTTGGGTTAGAAGAATGGGTGGATTCATTCCATTCTTTCTAAAATACTATATCTTGTGTATGGAAAAAAGTGAGAGTATTCATTTATAATTTATCTTTAAGGTGCATGTGCATTGGCTTAATCACTAATATTATTATTACATAAAAAACACAACACTATATAAAATAATATTTCAATAATTATACTGTGTAAATATCCATATAAATACTGAATTATAATTCTTATTTTTTTTACTATTTAAAAATAACATATTTTCTTACTTCTCCTAATTGTTTTTCTATTTTATGACGCATATCAGATGCCTTTGTTAGCTCTTTTCTTAACTTCACTTGCATGCTTTTAGATTCCTTATTTTGTTGAAGTAAATCATCTAGTAACCCCATCACCTGAAAATAAAATAACAGGTAATTATATGGGTGTCAATATTGGATAAAAAAATATGATAAGCAATCTGACTATATAAAAATATTAATCATTGGAATATATATGAGAAAATACAATACTAGATTACATTTATCTAGAATAGTGAAGCCTGTTAATAAATATAATTCTCAAAATGTTGGTACAGTTAATGAAGCAATAGCATGGTTCAGCTATTGTCATAAAATGTAGTGTATTTAAAATAAAATAATAAACAAACAATAAATACTTGACAAAGGTCTTAGAAAAAACTTGTGCAAGTTTATTCAAGACATCATCTATACTATTTATAAAATATGATTCTTTAATTTTTCTTTTCTTCAAATCATTTTCCATATGCAAAATAAAAATACTGTCAAAGCAGAATTCTCCATTACAAATCACTGCATGTTCTGCAAAAACAGATTTATACCTATTCACACTGTAACAATACTAGCTAAGCTAGCATAAACTACAGCTAGGCAAAGTGGATAGCACACTTTATCAGTTAAATATTACTTTTTTTAAAAAAATAGCATCATTATTATATACACATAATATTAAATGAAGACCAAGTGCCAAAAGCACTAGGTTACAATATATATATATATAATCAAAAATTACTCCAAATCCAAAACTCAAACAGACTAGTTTACATTTTGATGAGATTCTTTGCATTTAAGGGGTTAGTTTTGCTGATATACTGTAAAGGTTCATGTTTTATTTTTATTTTATATATTTGTATTTATTTATATATGTTGATTTTGTTGCATGAGGGTTATTGATAAGAGAATAAGTTTGTGTTTATTTAGTTATATATATATATATATATATGTGTGTGTGTGTTTGTTTTCTTTTGTAATATTTGTTGATTAGAAGGTTGTATTATAAAATAATTTAAATAAAAGAAAAAACTTATTGATATAAAAACAAATTGTATGTTTGGTGTTTTGGTTGTTTGTTAATTTAGATGTGTATTTTTTTTTCCCATGTGTCATAGCATCAGCCGGAAAGCGAACCCACTAACCCAGGACAACTGCTTGTAAAGCAGCTGTCGCTGACCTCTTGACCAACAACGCTTGATAGAGATGTGTATTCATTATTTGTAATTGATAAAGTATGAGTTTGTGGTGTTTAGTTTTTAATAATTTTCCATTGACTAATATTAGGAGGATTGAAGTTATATAGATTGAGTGATAGGATTGAATCATTAAGATGGCAGATTTATTTTCTTAAAAAATGTAGGGAATTTAATGTTTTTCCTAGGAGTTGTATTATTAATTTTAAGAAGAATAAAAAGTTGCTTAAAAATAAGAATTTAGTACTGAATTTACAAAATATATTTTGAATAGTTTTTTGGAAAAAAAAATTATTAAATTTTACTAATTTATTCATGAATATAAAACAAATAGGTATTGTTTAGACAAGAGGCAAGATTTTAATTATTTGATTTTAAATTTTTTCATGAGGCAGTTTAAACAAAATAGGTCAAATTTCTACTGTAGGAAGGATGAAAGGAAATTAAAATGGTTGTTTGGAAAAATTAATAAAGTTTATTGTAGTGAGAGGGAGTATGGGGATAATGTTTCTATTAATAATATTGTTAATCTTTCTGATATTAAGTTAAATGACAGAGAATTAGAGATTCTTGGTAAAGGCCCTAATTCTGTTTCTTTTCATTCAAAAAATGTAGTTTTTGATTCAATTGATTTGGAATAAAAGCTTAAAAAAAAAAGAAACATTTATCGTTAATCCTGCTGAGATTAGCCATCATAAGAATAGGTTAATTGCTAATGATATAATCATTTCTCCTGAAGACAAAGCTAATCAGTTTGTCATTATGAAAGGAGATGAGTTCAGGGGGAAAATGGATAAAGAATTAAATAATGATAAATATATGTTTTTTTTAAAAAATCCAGGTAATGTGATTAAAAGAAAGTTAATAGATATTATGAGAAAAATGGTAAATTTAACATTTTTTAATAAAGTAGATTATTTAAAATGTTATCGAAATGATTTCATATCAGCTAAGATGTTTATGAATATTAAGACTCATAAAGATGGTTTTCCTTTAAGATTTATTTTTGATTTTATGGGTAGTGTTGTAGAGGATATTTCTAGATTCTTGAATATTTTTTTAAAACAATTTATTGATTTTGGTCATTACACAGTTTCTTATTCTTTTGAGGCTTTTGATAAGATTAATAATTTTAAAATGGAAAGTAATTGGGTATTAGGTAGTTTAGATATTGAGAATATGTATCAATCTGTTAATAGATTAAGCAATGATCATGTCCTTATGTTTGTATTGGTTAAGCAAGGATCGTTGTCAAAAAATAAAATTAAAGCAATTAAAGATTTGCTTTTATTTTTAGAGAATTCTATGTATTTTACTTATAATGGTAATTTTTATAAAATTAAGGAAGGATGGATAATAAGTTATATTATTTCTCCTTTAGTTTGTTCAGTTTATATTAATTATTTGGAAGAGGAAATTATTATTAAATACAATTATTTATATTTAAAGTTATTTGTTAGATATGTGGATGATTGTTTGCTTATAGTTGAGAAGGATAAATTGAAGTTGGTAAATGAGTTTGTGTTGATCCTTCTACAAGATATGTGGTAGAAAAAAGGAGAGAGTAGATTTTGTTAAATTAAAATTTTTAGATTTATTGGTGATTAAAAATGTCAATACTAATTGTTTATTGTGCAGTCATTTTGTTAAAAGTAAAGAATTAAGGTCTATAATTAAACCTGATAGCTATCAATCTTTATCTCATAAAATAGCTGCTTTAAGGAATTATTGTTATAGGAATAAGAAATTAAATAATTCTAGTGGGGTAGTTGTGTTTCAGAAAAGTCAACTTTATAAAGATTGTTTGAGTGTTGGCTACTCTTATAAATTTGTTAAAAGTATTTTATTCAATAATAATATTTGTAAAGATGTAAAGGATAAAGAAAAATATGATTTTATTTCTTTGCCGTTTAAATTGCCTTCTTATAAAATTGTATGTAAAAGTAGTAATTTGTTTGGAAATAAGAAAATTGCTTGGAAAGGGGGTATTACTTTGAATAATTTATTATGTATTCTAAAAAAACTACTTTATAGTAAATCATAGGATTTCATGTTGTATGTTTATGATTTAGATTCAGTGAGTTAATTTTGAAGATATTTAAAGCTTCAAGCTTTCAAATCTAAATACTTATGACTGGCTTAGATATATAGAAAGAAAAGTAGAGAAAAGGGTGTGGTCACCCTTTTCTCATAAAATCTTTGTTGCGTGTTTGGGTTTGGATGTCATTTGGACAGCTATTCCTGATATCTGACTCTAGTTAAGTATTTAACAAGCACTAGAGATTTGGCAGTATCTTGATTTATTTTAAATAATACAAAGGAAATTTATGATAAGAAGACTATTCCTGGTGTAGTATATATTATCCCTTGTTTTGTAAGAAATTTTATATAGGCGAAAGTAGTTTGAGTTTAAATGAAAGAATAAAGGTACATAAAAGTAGGATTAGAAATAAATATCTTAATTCTGCTTTGTATGTCCATGGAAAAATACATGTCATGCTATTAATTTTGATGAAGCTAAGGTTATCCTTTTTTGAGAGAAATAGAATAAAAAGAAGTATTAGAGAATCTTTATTAATGAAAATTTATTATTATTCTGAAACAATTAGCTTATTTAAAAATTCTTTTAATATTAAGGGATGGAAAGTAAATGAAATTGTGGATAATGTTTAATACAAATATGGTGTTGTTTTGTAGTTCTCTAGCAGTCTGCTTGTAGCAGTGGAATAATTGTTTGTGTTTTGGATTTTATTTTCTTGGTTAATCTGTTTGAGTTTTGGGTTTAGGGTAATATTGATTATTTATTGACTAGTTTAGTTTTATGCTTGTAATGTACCGGTCACTTCTATCCTTTTTTGATCACCAAGGATTCCACCAGGTCACTACCATCCTAAAAAATTTAATTTATGGTGATCAAAAGTTGATGATGAATGCTATCAGTTAGACCCAGGAAGAGAAGAGATCTTTAAAATTGTTCAGACAATTGAGAAAAGAACACAAAGACAAACATCAGTCTCAAATAATTTTAAATAATTTTTAAAGTTTATTAAATTCAAGCAAAAAATAAATAAATCTCAGGCAAACAAAATACGAAAGTTTGTCCTAGATTTTAGTGGCATATTCATCCGAGAGTGTATAAGAGTATTAAAAACATTAAATATCCTGGCAGATAAGTTCATTTTCTCACCTATGATGTAATAAGAAGGGTTTATAATATCTTCCTGCTAGTGATTTATAAAACTAATTCCAGTTTTCCTATTTGGAGATTTCAAAATAAATCAGTCTTGTAATGAACATAACAAAACAGCACAGGCGAGCTTTTCTTAACCCAGGATAAATCATCAGGACCAAGAATGTTATGTGTCTGCAGAACAGCTCATGATAAAACTATATTTAAGATAATCAAGGTTAGTTCCAGTACAAGATGAGAAATCTATAACAAGAAAAGATTACGATTTACATAATCTTGAATAAAAGAAATAAAATCTCTGATTTAGAAAAAACAGAACAATACACTTGATAAACCACCAGTCAAAAGATTTGTGGTCTGCAGGAAATGCAAACTAAACTTAACTAATTTAATTATAGTATAACAAAAAAGAAACAGGTGAGTTTAAAAAAAATTATGAATGTCTGCCAACCCATTTATTAAGGGTTAGTACTATAAAAAGAGAACACAAAGCATATAAACTAGAAAATCACAATACACTCTCAGATAAATAAATTTTTAAAATAATAAATATGGATTCTTAAAAATAAGACTTTACTACATATAATAATAAGAACAATACATAAAATAATTAAAAATATATTAAAGGAATATTATCTCTTGTAATAATTAAATCCAAATATTTAATATTTTTATCCTTTTCCTTTTCAATAGTCCATTTCAAGTCATTCAAATTATTTAATTCCTCTACAAGCAAATTTATAGTATTAATATTTCCACAAACAAAAACATCATCCACATATCTTTTGTAAATTTTAATATCTCCAAAAGTACACATATTTAAAATACCACTCTCATAAGTAGATAAAACAAAATTGCAAACTTGTGCAACTACAGGCAGACCCATAGGCCAACCTTTAGACATTTTATAATATTGACCTTCAAAAGATGCAACTGTGTTATCATTAAATTTTTTTAAAAAATCAGCAATAAACTTTATCATATATTTACAAATACCTTTACTTTTTAATGTATTTTCAATTATTTTTATGGAATTCATTCTATCAATAGATCCATACATTTCTGTTACATCCAATGAAACAATAACATCATTCTCATCAATTACCAAATTTTTAATACTATTTACAAAGTCAAACAATGAAGCAATAATATTTTCCCCAAATTCTAAAAACTCTTGTAAAATCTTACCAATATATATAAAAGTCTGATACATAAATGAACCATCAAAATCTATCATCATTTGCAAAGGATTACCTTCTTTATGTAACTTTATATTTGTAAGGATTAGCTTCTTTATGAAACTTTATATTTGCAAAAATACAAGAACATACTGCACAGGAAGAATATGTCATATAGTATGCATTGTTATTTAAAGCTTTATTTTTAGCACTTTTTAAAATATTGTTAATAAATATTATTTAAATTTTATTTAAATAAAGTTTTAAATAATAATGTATACTGTATGATAGATCCTTCTGTGTTGTATGTCCTCGTATTTTTGCAAATATAAAGTTACATAAAGAAGGTAATCCTTTTTAAATTATGATAGATTTTGGTGGTTCATTCATGTATCCGACTTCTAAATATATTGGTGAGCTTTTACAAGAGTTTTTAGGATTTGGGAAAATACTATTGCTTCATCTTTTGACTTTGTAAATAGTATTAAAAATTTGGTGATTAATGAGAACGATTCATTGGATGTAACAGAAATGTATGGTTCTATTGATAGAATGAATTCCATAAAAATAATTGAACATACATTAAAAAGTAAAGGTATTTGTAAATATATGATAAAGTTTATTGCTGATTTTTTTTAAAAATTTAATGATAACACTGATGTATCTTTTGAAGGTCAATATTATAAAATGTCTAAAGGTTGGCCTATGGGTCTGCCTGTAGTTGTACAAGTTTGCAATTTTGTATTGTCTACATATGAAAATGGTATTTTAAATATGTGCTCTTTTAAAGATATTAAAATTTACAAAAGGTATGTGGATGATGTTTTTGTTTATGGAAATATTAATACTATGAATTTGCTTGTAGAGGGATTAAACAATTTGAATGACTTGAAATGGACTATTGAAAAGAAACAGGACAAAAATATTAAATATTTGGATTTAATTATTACAAGAGATAACAGTAAATTAAATTATAAATTAATAATCAAGCCATTGCAAAAAAGGGAATATATAAATTGTAAATCAAAAGTACTAATTATGCATAAGATGGCAAGTTTTAGATCTTTCTTTTTCACAATGAACCAAAGTGATAAACTAAAAAATATTGAGATATTTTCCAAGGAATTACTTGATGTTGGTTACAAAATGGAACAAATAAACAATACTTTATGTCAATTTAAAAAGAGTTATAATGGTTTAAAGGAAATAAAGATTAATAGTAAACAATGGATATCTATTCCATTTATTTCAAATTCATAAGTGAAATTTTTTAAGGATATATATAAGAATGTCATTCTATGTTCCAAACAATGTTAATAAATTTGTCAGTAGTTCTAAGGATGTCATACCTGTCAAGCAGAAAAGTAATATCATATATCAATTTTTTGTGACTGTATGTTATCATATATAGATGAATCGAGGTGCAGTATTGAGAAGAGATTGAAGGAGCATGAATTGTTATGTAAGTATGGAAAAGTAAGAATAATGGTGATTTAATGTCTCCTTCAGTTTTCTTTGATCATAAAAAAAACATGTAAATATAAATTTAAATTTGATTTTGAAAGTGTGAAAATTCTTCATAAAGAGAGAAACCATAATAAAAGAAAAATTAAGGAGGCAATTTTTATAAATAGGAATAAAATTAATTTAATAAATAGACAAGCTACTAACATTAAAATATGGGATTATGGGATTTGAATTGATGATGTTTGCTTCTGCTTTGTTTTTGTTTTTAATTTAGTGGCAGTTGAGGCAGGTTTAAGAAATTAACTGAAAGTATTTCTGCAGATTTAAAGACTGTTTATAATAGTTTATTACCATTAAATTTATTATTTTTATTATAATTACAATTTTGTTTTAATTAACAGACATTTTATTTATATTATATATGAACATATATTGTGACCGTTTTCACACATTGTTCCCATTGCCTATCTTAGCATGACAATTTTCTATAGTTACTTGGTTTTTAAAAAAAATAGTTAACTGATAAATACTTTGTGCCAAGAAACAATTGTTTTGTTGTGTATAACACTTTAGTACAGCCTGTATGCAAAATAGTCATGTTATTTTATTATAAGTATAATAGTTTGTCTTTCTTTAATAAATTCCAGTTATTATTAAATAATAGTATTGTTCTGAAAAGTGTGCCAGAAAAAAATGATTTAATAATTGAAATGTTAGATTAGAAAGTAGAGAATATAAAGGTAATTTAAAGTTAGCTTCTGTGATTTTTAAATGGTAAAATAAGAGTTAAATTTCTGGTTTATTATAATTTAGCTTAAAAGTTATTAAAGTTATATTTAATATCTAATATCTTTAAAATTTTGTTTTATAGTTGTAATAAATTACAGATAGTTATTTAAGAAGTAATTAATAAGTTAAGTTAAAGCATAAAATGTCATTTCCACCATCCATGTATGTGTATGTGGGTGCATGAATGTCTAAAACATGTTTGATAATTAACAAAAATTGTATTTTGAGTTATTCAAACTCATAAAAAAGGGTAAAGAATTATACTAATTAAAGCAATTTAATGCATAAAAAAGAAACTCAATTTAGTAAATGAAAGTATATAAATTATTCTTTATTATAATATATATTTTTTAATAAGAAACTTTGTTAATTTTATTTTCAAACTAAGTTCATTAAATCATGTGTAATTTTGAAAATATCTAGATTAAAATGACATCATTTACTGATTGTCATGTCTTGTAGTTAAATTTTAAAATATATATATATAATATAACAGTCTGTGTTGGTTATTAATAAAAGAGATTTTTGTTTGTTTTTTTAGTTAGTCTAGTCTGGTCTGGTGTGGTTTGAACTCTCTCTCTCTGGCAAGTTAAAATTTTAAAGTGTAAATTTTTATAATTATTATCAATTTTTTAAAAAGTGTTAAATTTTTAACCTCATCATCTTTAAATTAACGATGTGCTGTTGCTCAAATACAGGTGTGCCTCATTTCTTGATTATTGAAGCTCAATTTAAGCTTTTTTAATAGTCACATAATGCTACAGAAGAATTTTACATTTAGTTTAAATCAATTTAGTAAGTATAACTTCAAAATGTATATGAATTGGAAGCAGGTGTTGTGTTCAATTACATATATTGTAAAGATTATGCAAAACATTTTCCTCAGTTCATTTTTGTTTGAATATTTATTTTACAAAAGAAGAAAACTAAAGGCAAATTGGAATACATAGATTCTTAAATAATAATTGAAGTTTAAAATGCTTATATTAATTTTTGCCTGCTTAACAACAAAATTTATTAATTATTATCAGAACTGTTCTAAAGACTAACTTTAAAATGTTTAAGATAATTACTTTTAAAAATAATTCTTTGTACATGAAAAAAAATATATACTGATGGAATTTTATTATTCTTTTTAATAATTTCCATGGTGAAGTTATTAAATTTAATATTGTGGAAAAAATTGAAATTAACATTGCAGTAATTGAGCAAAGAAGAGATATGTCAGAATAATTTAAACATCTTATTTTCTAAATAGCAATTTAAATGCTTCAAAGGAATAGGTGTATAACTAGCTATTAAAGATGTGAATAAATATTTGTCAATATATGCCATAATGTTAGCAGAAATATTTCTAAAGAGGTTTTGACATGCTGAATTATTCCTTGCTAAGTAATGCTTTATAAAATATATTAAAGAAATTATTAAAGTTGAAACCTAGGAATGTTGTCATTATTATATGATAGATAACTTTAAAAAGTTTAAAATGTGTGTCTTGAAGAGAATGAAAATAAAGCTACATTATTAAGTAAACAAACCTGTGGAATAAATAACAAACCTGTGGGATCCCAAAATAGAATCAGCTGAATAAATTATTGCATCTCAACATCGTCCTTCCATGTTCACTAGCTCATTGCTTTATGTTTATTTATTTTTCTCTTATGTTTTAAAAAAATGCTTTTAAATTTAGAACTTAGTTATAAGAACTGTTATATATTGCATTTGGAAATCTTTTTGCCATGTTTTTTAAAAAAATGATAGGTTTTGACTTGAAGCTTCGCAGAACCATTTACCCATCATAAAAGCACTTCATACTCTTAACAGATAGCCCAGTGTAAAGGAAGCTCACTAATGAACTAAGGTTTTGTGTTTGGTAAAAAAAAAATTTACACAATATTTTCCTTTGTATTTTGCTATAATTTTCAACAAGTCTATTTTAGTATTATAATTGCATCAGGTAATTTATGTATTTTAATGTGTTTATCAGAATGTGTAGATATTCTACGCATTGTCAGGTAAATATTTTTATTAAGTGTTTTGGTATTTGCTGGATAACCTAAACTATACTATATTTTGAGTCAGCAGAGATAGTCATCTCTCAAAATAATTTTTTTTTTTTAAATATATGGTATTTCATTCATTTAAGAGTTAAACAGAAAGTATTTGTCAGAAGTTTTGATATTTTGCATAAATGCAATAGTAGTCATAACCACTAGTATTTTCATGCATTTGAGAATTATTATTCTCACATTTTTATTCATTTATCAGTCCTGCCCACTTATTGCTGATAATTTGCTATTTGATATTTCATATGTGTGTATTGTTACTTTGTACCCAAATTTTATATGCTATTAATTTTCTTTATTGATATTTCATAATTGTTTGACTTAATTGCAGATTGTGGATTTCAGACATTGTTTATTGTTTATTATAGTTAAAATTTGAGTATGACTGTAGTCAGTTACAGTGTTAAGTTTGTGTCTTGTCATCATTTAGTTTATAGTATTGCTTGACCTCATAATGTAAGGCCCTACTTCCTTATGTATTATTGTGCTTGATGGAGTGGACATGTTCCCCATTATTATTATATGATTTTCCATGAGTTGATAGTGCTTATCTCTAGTGATTATTATCACATGTTTAAAGGTACCTACATCCTTATACAGGATTATATTTCTTGGTGTGTATTTACACGTTTTCCTGATGCACTGTGACTAAGTCCAGGCATCCACTTTTACCTCAGATATAGGTATTTGGAAGTCACCATTCTTATTGATATATTCATTAAATTTATATTGTCTTACTCTGCAGAGCCTATGTTTTGGCCTATCACTCATGATGTGCTTAAATCTATTTTTTCACCATAGTAGGCAAGGTTGTTTTGTGCTTTAGATACGTGATGACAATGATTAGCTAGTTTTGAAGGATTCAATTTCTTTAGGTTGCACTTATTTATTTTAGTGCGAAGAGGTGTAACAATGTCTGTATTGTGTTGCTGTGATGTTATAATCACCCACAAACAAATCAACAATTTATAATAGTTTTAATTATTTAATTGTATACATATAGCCATTAAATGCAATCCACAAATTCTATGTAATTGTTGTATTCATCTAGAATTTTTCACTGCTGGTTGTGTAAGTCATTACTATAAATATTTTGGAATTATTAATATTAAGTGGACATTAATTTATTAGTATTATACGTGTTCATGACTTCTGATGAGTGATCTGTGTCTTTCTTTCATTCAGTTTATTTAGTAGTATAGAATATTAAGCAACAGAGGATTATTTATTTTTAATCTGACATTAATTTTATTGTGCCAGCAATTACTTTTAAGTTTATTTAGCTGATAATGTAAATTATTAGCAAGATCAGCCCATTAATATAAGTTGCCAATGATGATCATTTTAAAAAATCAGTAAATTTACGATACCCAAAATTGTTTAGAAGGATCATTTAGTGGAATTAAAATGTATAGGAGTCAGCTATTGTTAACTCTCAATTTTAGTAATACTGTTTAATAATTTTCATTTGTGTAAAATAATTTGTTTTTTCAAAACCTTGGTTAGTCTGTTTGTAAGGCCAAAAGATGGGGCTTGAGTACTTACAGTCAAAAGAATATTTTATCAGCGCTATCTTGGCAATAAATCCAAACTTTATGTGTATTTTTTTTTTAACTTTAGTGATTGTAAATAAACCTATTTATTATTTATTTTAAAACAAATCTAGTTTCTGTTTATATATATATATTATTGTCTTGGGTTCACATCATTGATTAATTTCTTTGAGTTAATGTTATACAGAATATTCCAATGTTTACAGAAATAAAATAAAGTCATGCATATAATTTTCATTTCTAAGTGAAATCAAGGTAGCAGATAATTAAACATTTGCAGATACTAATAATAATATTTGTTGCATTAAGAATTGTTTCAACTATGTTTATCTTCTGAGATAGAAGATTGTAAAATATGAAAATGAAGATTGCTTGACATTTCAGAAGATTATCTATGCCATTTCAGACTGCACACAATTGAGTTATTTCGATGATTGAGTTATTTCGATATTAAATGTCTAGTTTATTTCAAGGTCCAATTACAGTTAATTACTTATAACGGTTGTCGGTGGGAGGGTGGAAAAACATAAAAAGCACCCTTGTCTTTCTTCCATCTCCAGTGATGTCCTGGATAAAAGATTATGACTATTCAAAATTTTAAATATTTTAATTAAGCAATTAGATATTAGAATAAATATCCTTTTCTATAATTTTGATGAACATTGTTATTTTATAGTAGCAAGCAGTTGCTATAAGAAAAGTGTTTTCCTCCTATAGTCAGCCAGGACATCATTCACTCATTCATTTATCTATTTGTTTATTTAGTAGGACAATACAATTCACAAGAGTTATAGTAGGACCCCTGTTATTTTTATAGTGATTATTCAATTTTTCTGTGTGTCATAATATTAAATATTAGTAGTATAAGACAATTTCCTTATATATTCCTTGTTCTATGAGAAAAATACATCTTATGGTAGTACACATCAACCAAATATTTCAAATTATGCTATTAAGACTTGATAATAAGAATATTATTATATTTTCGAAACAGTGGATAAGAAGATTTAGTAGAAAATACTACTTTAAGCACAGAATTGTTGTAGTCAAAGAATATAATTTGATGGGAGGTTAAATCTGACAAACATTTAATAAGAGTAGAAATTTTCATCTTTATAATTTATTCCAAATTATTTATTAAGCAATAATTATTTGCATTACTATTTGATTTTTCCTCTATCTTATTGTAAGTCTGTAGTATCACTATTAAAATTTGTCTCAGCTCTCAGTCTTTAGGTTACAATATATATATATATATATATAAAATTTATCTTACAAATCTTTTCAATAGCTCATCAATGACTAAAAATGAAATAAACCATTCTTCAGGTTTGCCAAATGCTAGATAAAGTTTGGAAAATTTTTATCTACCCATTTACTGACCAATATTAGGTGATTATTTGAATATTAACTACAGAAAGTATATTTAAAATGAAAATCCTAAGCCCAAATGAATACTGAAATTTTCAAATGGTACCCAGCTTATAATCAAATCCAGGTACCAGGACTGAATAGCAGGTAGAAGAAGTATTACATCATTAGGTATACTTATATCCTGCACTAATTTTGAGTCCCGATTATGAGATTACACTGCAGAGTTTTTAATATTATTTAATAGTATAAAAGTCTTCATTATAATATGATGAGACAATAAATGGATATAAATCAAAATTTTAGGTTGCTACTGGACTGACTAGCATATACATATTTAAAATGTAAGTAAATTTTTATTAAATTTTTATAATTATCTACAAACAAGGTATGTAAATATAGAGGATTTGAACTCAAAATTTCAAGCACCCTTCAACAATCCAAACAATCTCATACCACTGATACACATGATGACACACATGTAGAAAAGATAAATAATCACCGATATACATATTTTGTGCTGAACCAGCACTCATCAGTTGGTCCAGATTATCAACTCCCACACATATATGTAATCAGTGCTCAGTTTATATTAAGATAACAAATATTCATACTTTAATGGACAGGCTTCAATTGATATAAACTGAGCACTGATTATATGTATGTGTGAGAGATGATAATCTGGACCAACTGATAAGTGCTGGTTCAGCACGAAATATGTATATTGGTAATTATTTCTTTTCTACGTGTGTGGTCATGTGTATCAGTGGTATGAGATAGTTTGGATAGTTGAAAGGTGCTTAAAAGTCTGAGTTCAAATCCCCTATATTTACAATTAAGCTCCATGTATATGAAGAATGGCTATATTTCAAATAAGACAGTATAAGTATATTTGTCATTCTTCATTAGAATATTCACTCTAGAAAAATTTACATACAACCTAGATATCTTTGAATGATAATAAAAGGTTAAATATGCAAATGAGCTTAGATTATGTAGGAAGGAATGATATAAACCTCTGCAAATGGTTTACTCAAAGATGTACTGATATATTCAATAAATACGTAGTTGTCAGCAGAATGTTTATTGAATAATAAGAGATCATTGTGGAATATTTGTGTATACAAAATATACAATATAGTTAATGGTAACAACACACAGTTATACGAACTATATTAAATCACTGTGTGTGACTAAGTTAATTCATATAATAGCAGCTTAAATGAACTTTTTTAAGAAATTATGGAGTAATGCCTAATTGCTTTTAATTATTTTATTATGCACGTTTATTGATAAGTGAATAAAGTTGTATTGTTAAGTTTAAATTAGTTTTTCTCTTTTAATAAAATTATTAATTTAAAGTTGTAATTATAAATTTTATTAAACGCTCACTATTATTTCAGTAATAGTTTTAACAAGGCTGTAAACCTTAGCAATGAGCGTCTGAAAAAATCGTCACTAGGGACTTTTGTAGGTCTTTAAAACATAAGCATGTGTTTTAAAGACCTACAGAGGTCCCTAGTGACGATTTTTTCAGACGCTCATTGCTAAGGTTTACAGCCTTGTTAAAACTATTACTAAAATTATTAATATTATTCCCAGCTGATATTTAAATAATACTCTGGGATGTAGCGGCTGTTTTATAAATTAGATAATAAAATAAATAATTAAAAAGCTATTCAGAAATATGCCACTAGCTTTAATATTAATTTAGCATTCAAGCACATCGGTGCGATATAAACTCTCATTGATTTGACTGTAAACAGAATCTACCGCAGCTTTGATGCCAGAATAAATAATTAACATGCTAATCAAAAAATATAACACTAGTTTTAATAATAATTCAGTCCTCGCGTTTTTATTAGTTTAATTGTTGGCAACTCCTGGTAAACAATTATTGCATATATATTCATTAATGTGTGTGTGTTTCTAAAATGGCTTACCTTTTGCACTGAATTTTTACTAGCCTGCAATTTGCTATCCATTTTTAGGTAACTAAACATATCTGAATCAGTTAACGAACTTTTCGATGACGCATTTATTGCTTCTCTACTTGTAGAAATAGATACGTCAGAAAGCACATCAATATGCAATAAATTTTTATCAACTGATTTCTGTTCTAAAGGACTAAGTATGGTCAATCTTAGTTGTTTGGTATCTCTTAAATCCGTAGCAATATCTTCGTAAGTAGTCAAAGATATACTTCGTCTATGAACATGTGGATCTAATGGAGAAATGCTATCTGACCTGGATCTGAGATCAGCTTCTACAGATTTGTGCTGTGAAATGTCAGATTTATGTCTTGGTCCTAAAGGTTTTTCAGAAGCCGCACTCAAACTTAGATTCGAAGGTTCTGAAGTAGAAGGTGGATCAATTTTAACAGAATCATATCTAGAAAAATTTGTAAATTTTGAAGATGTATAATAAGTTGCACCAGTATCAGAGAGAGATCTTCCATTAGATTCTTCTCTTGAGTCAATTAAAGAAACTGGCTTTTCGGATAAAGTCGGTAAACTGTCTTGCTGAGATTCTGTTGAAATACCTACCAAAGAATTTAAATTTTCCAATAAGTGCATTTTTAAATCTGTCCGTTGTTTTGCTTTTGCCTCTACTTCAACTGCATTTTCTATTGATTCACAAACTTCTTCTACTCTTGAGCTGCTAAATGTACTTCCACACATACTTTCGGTAGAGGTGAGTAATTCTTCTGTCGGTCTTTCGTATCTTTTAAGCGACTGCAATACGTCTTTACTCTGATAATCTTCTAGTTTACCGTTTCTATAGATAGAACCCTCTGTGGGTAACTTTTGTTTATCGGTTAAAATCTTTTTCAAATCACTCTCACTTTGGTTGGACATAACATCAGCTAAATTGAGTGTTACGAGTACTTCCTTTAGAAATA